>CAJHNH020000515.1:261448-263954 GCA_905116865.2 Candidula unifasciata | reverse complement strand
TCTCTTACCATCAATAGGTCTTGGTTTTTTTAACAATGCGCCAACAACAAGCACCGCCTCAAAGACACACTCGATGGTCAGCAACAGATACATCCAGTTACTGAGGTAAATGAACCACTTGAAGACTGTGGCCTGGCCTTCAACTGAAGCCACTGCGATGTTCCCAGTCAACCAGCAAGTGTGATAAACAGCCCAGAGCACTCGCCATAGGACATAACAGCATGCAGGTTTGCACTGTGGAATTAAATGTTTTATACGTTTGAAAAGAATGAAATGGTTTAACCATCTAATGAGAATAAAACCAACGATGCCAGCAGCAAGCGCGTACAGCCTGAGAATCGAAGCATCAAGAGGCAGGGGAAGACCGAGAAGAATATGGATTGAAGGAGTCACTGACAAATTGAGACTGCATAACATCACGGCATATCAAGCGACTGGGCGTACCCAGGCTGGGCTGCCAATCGTCTGGTGAACGGCGACGCCTAGCGGCATAAGCAGATATTGACAAAAGAAGAAGATGCGTTTGAAACTGTAATTCAAAACAATGTTTTTACGTTGTGAAATGTAAATAAATTAAAAGAAGAAAAAGAAGACACGCAAACAACAACAACAAAAATATTTTGCACATGTTATGACTGACATTTGCACTGCATCTCTTCAGATTCATTACTACGTATCAATCTATAAGGAATAACAAATAAGAATCCTTTCATTACTCAAATGGCAGTTGACCACATCTCCCACAGAGTGCCGAGTGGTCTATAAATATATGTCTAGCACTAATAACCCAGGAGTGACCGTGGGTTGGTGTCCTAACGTAGCCTGATTTTGTTTCTCCAAAAATTACCTTAGCTCTAGGGTTGACCCAGCTTTGAGTTCATAGCAGGTACAGTCCTGGGAAGTAAAGGCTTGCGGCGTGATGCTGACCACATCACCCATCTAGAGCCGATTTAAATATGAAATATAATTCTAGCCCTATATACCCAGTACCTCTGAATGCGGGGAGAAGGGTCCTTAACTTTACTTACACTATATACCCTGTAGGCCCAAGAGCTTGGAAATTTGTGCATCACAGATAAAGTGAAATCATAATCTTGTATGTGCTCATAATGCAAGCGGTGGGTGTAATGCTAACCCTATAATATTGCCTACTTAAAGACATACAAGAAAGGAGACAGGAACGCCTGCCGTCAAGCTGCCAGTTACTATTTGATAGTCCATCCAGATGTGGCGGAAAAAAAAAGCAGCCCTTTTCTTCTTCTTCTTCTTCTTCTTCTTCTTCTTAATCTTCTTCTTCTTCTTCTTTCTTCTTCTTCACGTTCACCAGCTGTAAACTCTAGCGGAAAGTTCTGGTGGTTCATCCACTTCTTGACTGTAGTTCTGTTCCAGAACATGAGTGTTGCATGTGCATCCGTTTTGCAGATCTGATTTATTTGAATGCAGATTGTTGGTTCCTTGCCTCTCGGGTAGACGCAATCTGACTTTGAAGGAGTCCCACTTAGTCGACTTTTACGAAATGCTTTTGTGTAGGCAGTGTGTCTATTCTTGTTTTCTCTATAACAGTTCCCTGAAACCCACACGAGGAAGCAGCCCTTTTTTGTAACACTGGGTTCTTTTTTAACAGTTATACTTAGAAATCTAGAATAATAGGTCCTGATTCATTGACTCCTGAACCCAGAAATAGGCACCTTTAGCGCAGACTTCCCCCTGCACCCCTTTCCCGCCACCACCACCCCAGCGTGTTTGTTTTTCTGTTGGCGCATTGTTCCGGGATGTTTAAATGCAAACTTAGACCACGTGGAAGCTCATGTTTATACTAAGCGTTGCATCACAGTTAAATGAACGTAGTATCCTGGTTAACTTCACATAATCATTATATCTGGTTCGGTGCCATGCATGAAACCCCCTAGTTAAGTATTCCTGTCTAGGATAACTACTACGTTAACTCCCTTTGCCCTAAAAACGTCTTTACGTCTTCCTGTTGAAACATACTGTCTGAACACTTTCTGTGCGGAACTTTTCCAGTCGTTTAACTCTTTCAGCACCAGAAGATGTAAAGGTTTACCAGAGGGGTTAAAAAATGGACTCAGTGTGCCCTGGGACTCCTAAGTAGTGTGAAAATATAACTGAAGCTACAGTATTTTTACGTAAGCGAATAACATTACCCTCTATTACTTTAAACAAAACCGTATTTAATTCATATTTTGAGAGTAACTGGTAGTTGCGTATATATTAACTAAGCAGGGAGAAAACTGCAGATAAAGTGTGTAAGTGAATGAATGAATGAATGAATTTTTACCCCACTAGGACATCACACAAGCGATAAACACCCGATGACACAAAGTGCCACCATGTGGGTGAGGATCACCGTGGAGAGGTCCCAGAAAACCGCGTTCAGACAATTGGCCATATTTATGGCCTGCCTATATTGCGGCCCCTGGCAAAAGCCAGAGTGGGGCTTCAAATAACAAAAAATTACGTCCTAAAAAGGACGTATTGTTAGTAA
>CAJHNH020000515.1:216448-256448 GCA_905116865.2 Candidula unifasciata | reverse complement strand
CACGTGTTTGTGTGTGTGTTTGTGTGTGTGTTTGTGTGTGTGTGTGTGTGTGTGTCTGTCTGTCTGCCTGTCTGTCTGTCTGTCTGTCTGTCTGTCTGTCTGTCTGTCTGTCTGTCTGTCTGTCTGTCTGTCTGTCTGTCTGTATGCATGTATGTATGTATGTATGTATGTATGTATGTATGTATGTATGTACGTACGTACATACGTACATACACACATATTATTTGTATATGTATGTATGTATATATATATATATATATATATATATATATATATATATATATATATGTATATATATATAGACACACACACAAATAAATATGTATATATATAGAAAGAGAGAGAGAGACACACAGTTTTGTTTCTAGAGAAAATATAGCAGCCATGGTGTAGCGGCTAGAGACTCGCCTGGAATCCAAAAGTCGTAGGTTCGATTCCGAACAGAGTCTGACTTTTTTATCCTGAAAAAATGACCTTGGTTCTGGGTTGACCCAACCTTAAATGTCTACCAGGTAAAGTCGTGGGAAGTAAAGGCAGCTAGCGTGATGTTGACCACAACACCCACCGAGTGCCGATGGCTCTATGTAATATAGGTCTAGACCTACATACGCAATACACAGGAAGTCACGGACAAGGGTCCTTCACCTTACTTTGGGGAAAGGTTAAAGGTACTCACCTATGACAGTAGAGTCGATAATACGATGTCATACAAAAGTCCTACATGTATATTTTTATTTATGTCTGTACATGTGTGTGAGTTTATGGGTATGTGTGCGTGTTTATGTGTGTGAGTTATGTGTGTGTTTGTGTTTATGTTTGTGTTTATATATGAGTGTTTGTGTGTGAGTGCTTTTATATATTTGAGCGTTTGTTTATGTATGTACTTGTGTCTGTCTTCTTGTGTGTGTTTATGTGTGCATGGTTGTTTATATGTGTGCGTGTATATGTTTATGTGCATGTGTGCCTGTATATGGGTGTATGCGAGTATCTATAACACTTAATGGTAACGGCAAATAGTCAGAAAAGTTTTACCCCCACTTACCTTACAAGAAACAAAGGCACGTTGCTCTGGATGGTTCAAGGTCACGTTGTGCAACATCACTTGTTCTTTGATTTGCATTCTGCCTTGTTTTGTTTCGTCTGTTTCGTTAGATTATAAAAGTAGATTTTTTTTAAAATTTCTTTTACTAATTTGATTTTGCGGCTGTTGCGATTTCAAATACTGCTGCTTCCTTGATATTTTTTTTTTGTTTTTATAATCTCTTCGTCAGTCACAGTTTTCTGATGAACACAATAAAAATGTTTTTATTTCACCAATAATGTTTCATACTTCAAGCAAAAAAAAAAAAAAAAAATCAAAATGTCATATCACGTTAAAACATGGGAGATTTGATTTGCAGATCTTTATTTATTTTTTTTTTTTAATTTTTTTTTAAATTTTTACAAATTTTTAACGGACTTGATATTTCTGTGTGTGTGGGGGGGGGGGGGGGGGTCGTGCACGCGCATGTGTGTGTGTAGCTGGTGATTCTTCATGGCCAATAACTATAATATTATATTTAAAACAATATGAACTATATTTAAACAAAATACTTTAAAAGAGAAGACCTTAACGTGGCTGAGGTGCTAGCGGGGGTACAATTTATTGTCCTTAACATTTCTTGGAGTAGGGCGCTGAAACACCCCCCAGACCCCCTCCCCCGGCCGTTATCCCCCCTTCCAATGTATATTTTTGTGTGTGTGTGTGTTTGTCTGTAAGATCAAGGACCTGTGCGCACAGGTTTTGGCTACCCTAGCGTTGCCTGTAACGCGTGCATTAGTAAATCCTACACGTTCCCACGTTTATTCTAAACATAATATCATTTTATACAGCTGATAAAATTATAAATTCTTTAACTATTCTTGTAACTATTTATTATGAATTTAATTTAGCTGTATTTTTATTTTACACTGTTCGAATATTAAATTGTTTTTCTTTGCTTCTTTAAATGATATTTATTTTAATTTTCTTGGTTTTTTTTTTAAATGTAAAACATCTATAAATGAAAAAACATCTATTTGAATATTTTTAATCTGTCGAAAGCCAGTCATCATTTAAAGTATATTTTACGAACTGTGTTTTTTTAAAAAATGTTAACACTTGAAAAAAAAAAAAAAATAGGAATGAACTTACAAACAAAATAAATAAATTATGTACAGTTTTAATTAAAACTTACTGAACAAACAAACAGCTTAGGGGAGCAGCCAAAATTTATAAATTTATTTTATAAATACAATACATACTGCAAGCTGGTTAATCTCACACAAACTTTCACGTGGTATCTCTCGCCTACCAACCACGAAAGTGAGTACAGTTGCCTGCGGCAAGTACTTTGTGGAAGAAGAGATGAATGTAGTGCCAAAGATCTCCTGCGTGGACCCGCAGTAGGAGGAGAAGGTGTTTGCGATTCGCTGGTGCTCACCACTTGGAGGGAGTTTGTACAGTTCCCATAATTCTACAGGTTTCATTCACACTCGGTGTTTGGTTTTTCTTGAAAGCGGGATTTTTTGCACCTGATCTGACGGTTGGTTGAGATCATGCGTGAAGAAACTCGCCCTGCCGGTAATGAATGAAGGATGCGTCTGCTTTGTATATATATATATATATATATATATATATATATATATATATATATATATATATATATATATATATATATATATATATATCGCTGGATGCGCTTAATTATTATATTTATATATATATCTATATAAATATATATATATATATATATATATATATATATATATATATATATATATATATATATATATATATATATTCATTTATAAAGCCAAATAATTAAGCGCATCCAGCGGATGTTGGTAATTTCAAATTCTGACTGCCAAGAATATAGTCAAACAACCCTACCAGACTACATATTACTGGTAACCGTCGGGATCCCTAATAAATCTGTGTAATACTGTTGAACAAAGTTTCTGCGAGTTGCACCTGATTTATTCCCATTCGAACAGTGGTACTTTGAGTTTATGGGTATTATCCTTTCAGAGGGTTAACAAAAAATGTTTTTTTTTTTAAGGGAGAAGGGGGATTTGATACGATGGGGAACCGCCATACCGTAGAGGTTAGACGCTCGCCTGCCAATTGGAAGGTTGTAGGTTTGGGCCCTGACAGAGCTGGATTTAAAAAAAAAAAATTAAAAATGACTTTGGCTTCCAGGTCGATCCAGCCTTGAGTTGGTGCCAGGTGCAGTCCTGGGAAGTAAAGGCGGCCGGCGTCATGCTGTCCATACCAACCATCGAGTGCCGATTGGTCGGTAAAATATAGGTCTAGCCCTATATGCCCAATACGTCTGAAGGCGTGGAAGATGGTCCTTACTTTTTTTTTTTTGAACAATCCAGTAATATGTACTTCAGATCAGCTTTCCCTTGAAGCATAATCATGATGACACAATGAACGTTGCGACCAGAATTTCTCCATACGCATACAAAACAACGTATATTGACACAGGTACATAAGGGAATATAAATAATTATTTAGGTTTGCGATCAAGTCCACAGCCTGTGGAAACACCCGTACACGTTTTAAACATATGCTGCTGGTGCGCGCGCTCTCACAGGGTTCTCATAAAGGACAAAGGGACTTTATAAAATGTCATAACTAATTAAAAAGTGAAGATTTCTGTCTGCTTGTGTTTAATTAAGACAGGCAAGACATGATTCGATGAGAAAGTATAGCCATTCGCTCAGTGCTGACGATACAATCTACCAGTCACAAGCTTCCATCTTCCATCTGATGTTATCCATGTGTCCAGATACTTAAATGTATGTATTTGTCCTAAAATAACACCAACGACTTTTATTACACATTTGGGAATAAATCGTTTCTTTGATACCACCGTTACTTCTGTCTTCCCATCATTCAAACTGAGGCCCATTCTTCCACTTTTTAACTCCATAATGTCTATCAATTCCTGTAGTTTTTTCTGACTTGCTATCAAGACTGTGTCATCAGCATAATAAAAATTGTTTATATTGTGCCCACCAGCCACAATTCCGGGCATATCAATTAAAGATCTCATTATATATTCACTGTATATTGAAAACAAATCAGGTGACAGTACACATCCTTGTCGTACGCCCCTCTTTATGCTTTGAAATGAACCTAAACAGTTGTTAATTCTTATAGCTGCTGTTTGCTGCTAATACATATTATGTACTATTCGTAGATCTTTTCCATCAATGTTTAATTGTTCTAACAGTTTGACTACTTCTTCATGATTCACACAGTCAAATGCTTTTGTATAGTCTATGAAGCATAAGTACAAATCATCCTTTACTTCTATAACTCTTTCTGACAATGTCCTTAGGGTGTATGTGGCATTGTTTGTACCTTTTCCTTCGACAAATCCACATTGTTCATCACTGATTTCGGGTTTAATTTTGTTTCTTATTCTTCTCATAATTATTCTCAGTAAAATCTTAGTCATGTGACTCATAAGACTTATTGTGCGATGGTCTTTACGTTTTAAAGTGCCTGGTTTCTTTGGCAGAGCTTTAAATATGGATTTTAAAAGGTCATTTGTAATATACACACTGTTATAAATATCATTCAAAAGTTTTGTTATTATTTCAGTTCCAAAATCTTTGATTTCTTCCAGTGAGATGTTGTCTGGCCCGGGGGCTTTTCCTTTCTTCATATGATGTATTGCATCCTCAACTTCTGCAGTCATTATTGGTGGACCATCATTGTTGGTCTGCAGTTCTACATCTGGTCTATTATTATCATACAATTTCCCTAAATACACTGTCCATCTGCTAATTATATTAGTATGTTCCATTAATAAGTCACCATCTTTTGATTTTAAACACCCAGTGCTGTTACGTGTCATCTTTCCTGTAAACATATTTATCTGTTGGTACATGGAATGTGAGTCTTTCCTGTGATTTTCCCAAATCTCTAAACACATTTGATTCAGCCAGGCTTCTTTAGCCACTTTGCATTTGTTCACTATTTCTTTTTGTATTTTAGAGTATTTCTCTTTATCATTCTTTTACTTCCTTCTTTCATCCATCAACTGCAGAATATCGGTTGACATCCATTTCTTTTTTGCAACTCTTTGGGTTGGTGGGATTGTCTCTTTTGATGTCTGCTGAATTGACTCGCGCAACATATCCCAATGTTCATCAATAGTCTGTATAATTTCCATTGCGTTATACCGCTTTTGTACAGTGACATTATCTATCTATCTTTTGTCTTCTTCACTTTTACCGGGTTGCAGCCCAGTGTCGTGGTTTAAAATATTTGTTTTGTGCCTCTCGCGTGATCTGAGTGACAGTTTTCTGGATCTTCTGGCCGTATTCAGCTACTCCACCTATCCATTTTTTCCCGGGTCTTCCTCTGGTCTTTCTTCCCGATGTTCTACTGTAAAAGGCCTTATAGGCAATCTGATCCAGTTGCATTCTTACTAAATGGCCAAACCACTTCATTCTCTGTCTTTCAATATGTTCCATGCATGCTCTTGTTCCAACTTTGTCTCTAATGCTGACGTTTGTGACTCTGTCTCTTCGTGTATTGTTGGTGACTCTTCAGAGACATCGCATTTCACACGTAGTTATTTTTTGCATCTGTGATTTGTTCATTGTCCACGTTTGGCACTGATAACATAACGTAGGGATGAAAATGCTGTTGATCATTCGTTGTTTGGCTGGTAACGAGATCTTTGGATGACGAAGAAGTGGAGCCAGTTGGTAGTTGACTGCATTGGCTTTTTGAACTCTAGCCTGTATCTCTTTATCGAGTCTTCCATCTTCTGTAAATATGCATCCTAAGTACTTGAATTCTTGAACTTGTTTTATTTGAATGTCATTGATCTTTATGTTTACATTACTGTGTTTCTTTCCTATGGTCATTATTTAAGTTTTTGAGGTGTTTATTTTCATGTCAAATTTTGTACAGTTAGTGAGCAATGAATCAATGTGTTGTTGTAGTTTTTGTTCTTCTTATTTTAACATTGGTCATCTGCAAAGAGTAGTTCATTTATAATATCTGTGTTTTGGTTTGACTCCAGTGCCATTTTATCCATATATGTGATGAAGAGTAGGGGTGATAGGACACATCCTTGTCGTACTCCTGATGTAATGGGGAACCAGTCTGTCATACCTTCCGTTGTTCTTACAGCGCTCTGGCTATTTTGACAGAGAGCCATTATGTTTCCCGATAATTGACCCGGTACACCACATTCTTCAAGAATATAATCAGTCTGATTGCGGACATTATTGCCAGGACTTTTCCAAGTCCACAATCTTCGATGATGGTGTTTAAACCAGGTGTTACCTATCATCATGCTGTGCGACTCAGCCCATGCTATTAATCTGTCAACTCTCACATTCTTTTCTCTTAAGCCATAGCCACCCGTTATTCCGTACACTTTTTCACTTTCTATTTTCGCGTTGAAATCTCTAAGTACCATTGTTACTTCACAATTGTTGCATTGATCAACAGCCATGTCTAACTCGTCATAAAATGCGTCAATATCTTCCTCTGAACTATCTGCTGTTGGGGCATACATCTGTACTAAGTTGATGTCAAACGGTCTGCCGCGAAGTTTTAGACTAATAGTACTCTATACTTTCTATATTTCTTCCCACCTGAGTAAATAATTTTGTGCTGATCCAAATACTTTTCCCCTGCTCCTGGCCATCGCATTTCACTAATTCCTAATATGTTGATGTTCATTCTCTTCATTTCCATCTTGATGTTATCCAGCTTTCTGTTTTGTACGAGTGTTCTGACATTCCATGTACCAATGTTCAGGATATTTCTACCATTTACTTTTTCTACAGTAGCTGGATGACGGTCGGGTATCACCCGTAGAACAGAATAAAAGGGAGCGGTGGAAAATAGCATTGAATGAATGATGGGCTAAGTGGATAGTGGCATAAATGGTGTGTTAGATGAATGGGTGGGAAGATGGCTATGTTCGTGGATAGATGCAATGGTAGATGGATGGATGGATCGGCATATGTGTATGCTAATATATTACCTCAGGTAAAAACAGGGGTCTCCTGATGTGATGCTTCTCTCTTACTGTCATCAAGCAAGTGAAGACAGTAAGGATGGTTGTTATACAAAGTATCAATCGAGCCCAAGCGCAAAAATATTGTGTTCCCTAAGTTACCTGCTGTGTAGGTAGCAGAAACTAGTGAAGCGTTGTACAGTAGGTGAGTGTGCAGAGAACCGTGGGGAGCGATGAATGGATGGACAAATAGGTGAATAGGCTGAGCGGATTGGGATGAATAAATGATAGGATATATGGGTGGATTAGAGGATGGATGCATAGATGGATAGATGGAAGGATGGATGGATGGGTCTGAATGTATGTTAATCAGACATCGCGTGAACAAGGGTCTCGTGATGCAGTGCTTCTCTCTGACTGTCAGCTATTACACAGATACAGTAAGGATGATTGTTATACACAGTATCTGTCGAGCCAGAATCGCATACCCCCAGTGTGTACAAACAATTACGATCTGTTTTGGTCCACGGCCACTTATTCAATATATTCGTGGCTAACCTCTTTATCGAGAGGCCTTTCCACATTCCGCCACCTGGTGAACGCCCATTTTCCAGGTATTGCATTGTGTAGAAAGGTGACCAGACTACCACAGGGCCTACAATGTGTAATGGTCTAGCGTTTCAGGCTCCAACAGCAGTAACTACTACACTAACGATAGTTACTTAAGAACAACCCATGAGCTCATATCCTGGTTCTACATACATCATTGTCCTGTCTGGTTATTATAATCATAACTACTTGTATAAGCAGTTGGCCTGGTTTTCTGGAGTGGTTTTTGTTGTGTGTTATAAAGATTAGAATGTTATAATTGTGTGTCATATATTGCTATTCGTTTTGTTAGCTAGTTAGTTAGTCATTTGATTTTAATTAGTTAGAGGTAAGGCAGTGGCTTGTTACTCGGTATAAAAGTGTTGTTTTTCATTTCCTGGGGTCGCCCTCTAGCCAAGTTGGCGTAAAACTCAAATAAATATGCCTGGAGAGAATTAAAAAGGATCTGGGTAACATTACGATTATCACCCTCGTTCGGTTGTCAACGGTCTTTTTTTTTTCATAAAGTGTAACGTTGATATCTATGTCTATCCACAACTTTCTGTCTCGTGTACGTTCAGTCAACTTCGACACACGTGATCTTCCATGCCATGATGTTAAACTGTCCAGCATATTTTGTCTCCGTTCCCCTCTGCCTCTCGTCCCCTCCATCCTTCCTACTGGCACGATGTACTCCTGATTTATTCTTTTCATCACATGACCAAAGAATGTAGATTGTCTATTTTTGATGTGGGCAAGCAGTTCTCATCGTTCGTCTAGAAAACCATATTCTGAAGCTTCTAAAAAGTTTTCGCTAATTTTACTACTGTCCATGATTCATTTCCGCATGTCAAGAAATGATTTATATAGCTTTTAAGAATTTTCTTTTTCGTTTCAGTTGACAAATAACGATTACATACACTATTCCTATTTTGTAAAATGCTGCCTTTGTTCGAGCTTATCTACATTTAACTTCTTTAATACATCTTCCATCTTATGTTATCAGGAACCCAAGCACTTAAACAT
Organism: Candidula unifasciata; assembly: GCA_905116865.2. Classification (NCBI taxonomy): domain Eukaryota; kingdom Metazoa; phylum Mollusca; class Gastropoda; order Stylommatophora; family Geomitridae; genus Candidula; species Candidula unifasciata. The sequence continues at coordinate 247,815 of CAJHNH020000515.1, read as the reverse complement.
ATCAACTCGCTTGAGGAGTCAACAATACAATTTAAAATATGGACACAGAAAAGCGTTTAAAACGATTACCGACATATGAGCATTCGGTGCTCTCCAATAAACGTACAGTATCCTATCATTAGTAGCGAAAACAGACTTCCAGTAAAGACAGACCCTTAACAGCTGCTACCATTAGAAAGCGAATTTAGGCTTTCGAACATTATAGGCAAATTCTGAAATTTCTCTCATGGGGTAAAACTTTGAATAGGTGTTTATTTAATTGAAAGGGTCATGTTTTCTCATATTATTAAATCCATTAATTGTGGCGAATATTTTCAAAGATATTTCTTGAGGGAGGTACCTACATTTCGTATGAGTGAATAAGAAATTTGCAAAATTCATTAAAAAAAAAAAAACAGTTCAAATATATTGCATTTTTTATTATTGGCATTCAACCGGGGATGTAGAATACAAGGAGACAGACATACATCTTAGAGCAGGCTGTAGACATTCGTTGAACAGGTGAATAACAAGCACCTTCATGGTAACCTTGGACCTCAAATGTTGCAGCCTGTCAACCCTTCGAGCTTACATAGTCAATATACTTGAAATGCCCGGTTCGCTAGCGTAGTTGGCTAAACCTGACTTCGCGACGACCGGGTAACGAACTCCTTGTGGTCCGGGTTCACGCCCGGGCGTAGGCAGAAAAGCCACATTTCTCCCAGATGTACGGTATTTATTATTGAATAAAGGCGGAAGGGTTGCGATATCCATAGTACCGAGCCAAAGGGTTAAGAACTCATGGTTTCTGGATATTTGAAAAAAATATATATACTTGAAATGAAGTTGACCGTGTTCTCGGTTGTCCATCCTGAGGAGAACATGGCTAATTCATGTCTGTTTGTATCAAACGGTAAACCACGATTATGAATGACTTTTGTCTTTATGTTTTGATGCCTTCATTTGAAGCAGACTTTCGTGCGATACGGTTTCCTGGGTTATTGTCATCATATCAGGTCACTTGCAAAACGTAGCTGTCATCTAGGTCTGTCTGAAAGAACGGCGGTTTCTTCCCAACTCTTTCACTTCGTGCACTTTTCTACCCAAGGTGTCATGTGCCCATCTTTGTGGTAGTCGGCAGCCAGCGCCCCTGTCCTAATACGGCGCCTTCTGTCGCTATTCTCTCCAATCAATCGTGGCGTTTATATGGCCAAATTATTGCAACTTCTGAGACAAGATGCTGTTAAATTACCAATTTTCCTTGATATTCAGATCTTTTAGGGTGTGAGTTTTTTTTTTTTGTCCATGATATTACATGTGTGTAAAACATTTCCGCTCAAAAACTCTTATTTGCTTCCCTGAGGACTACGAGTCGGCTCTGTGGTTAATTCGATGCGAGCGCTTCGTAATGCCGGGGTGCCGGGTTCGATCCCAGCTGCGGACCATGCGGCTTGCGTTGGTTTCGACAGTGGTATCAAGAAGCCGACCGTCCAGAGGGAGTGGCAAACTACGGAACGTAAATTTGCCTGGAACAACCACACCACAGCCAGGGGCTGCTGCGGTTGGTTCTGCAACGTCCTGTAAAGGAAACGCAACTAACCTAACCTAAGGACTAGGAGATAGTCTATGTCTCACATCCGTATGTTGCCAAAACATGCATGAGTCTATGTCTCACATCCGTATGTTGCCAAAACATGCATGAGTCTATGTCTCACATCCGTATGTTGCCAAAACATGCATGAGTCTATGTCTCACATCCGTATGTTGCCAAAACATGCATGAGTCTATGTCTCACATCCGTATGTTGCCAAAACATGCATGAGTCTATGTCTCACATCCGTATGTTGCCAAAACATGCATGAGTCTATGTCTCACATCCGTATGTTGCCAAAACATGCATGAGTCTATGTCTCACATCCGTATGTTGCCAAAACATGCATGCTCTTTACATGTTGACCTTAATGTTCATGCTAGAGCTTGACCATAGACTTTTAATGTCACAAAGTCTTTGCCTTGCAATGAACATCATCCTTTGAATTTCAGTGTCCTAATCGTTTATTGTTATTTTGATTGTTTTAAAGTCAGGTGAGTAAACAATATCTTTGTTCTCTTTACACTCAGCGAAAGGTTTTGATCTTCACTGTGTTTTTCGCACAAACTAAATGTTTCTAAATACAAACTGTGTTGTCTGCATAGCGATGTTCCGGTATTTGGTTGCCGCGTTTCTGGAGTCACATGCTCTACTAAGTCTTCTCAGTTCCAGATCACTTACGTTTCTTTGTTTGTTGTTTGTTTTAGTATCCAGAACCCTTAGGTACGGTATTATGGATATCGCAACCTTTCGGCCTTGATTCCATTGTAAATACCGTAAATCTGGGAGAAATGTGGCCTTACCCCGGGAGTGATCCCGGACCACAAGGAGTTCTTCACCCGGTCACCACGCAATCCGGTTTAGCCAACTACGCTAGAGAGCCAGGCGATCACTGACGTTAGATTAGGCTTTCAAGAGTTAGGTGTCGTCATGTTTCATTCTTCGGCTTCGTTGTTTTATAATCCTAAAATCTCCAATATCTGTCGAAGCAAATTAAGATTTTTCGATAACCGAACAAGAAAGGGATGCCCGACGACAAGAACATTTTACACACAGTTGTTTCAAGTCTCTTTTGACGTTTGTTTATGACGTATGAAGTATGTTCTCACACTGGCACAGGTGGCAAGTATCTCCCGTCTAGGAGAAAGTTACTTGTTTTGTTGAATGTACACAGTCCAAGTTTTTATACCAGTGTCTGCTGGTGATTCTGACTGGGTATTTACCATAAAAATACAAGATGCTATCTTTGTTTAAACGACTCGTTTAGGGAAGTCGTGCCAGGTTAGTGGGACTTTAAACACGGGCGCAGTGCACATCTCATTCTATATACAAACAACATTCCACTGTACGTCTTGCAGAGAACCTTATTGTGGTATATTTTTATTATGGTATAACTCCTGATAATTATTTTTTTAAATTGATTAACCATGTTATTTACAATCTCTACAAGTGCTATAGATGTGGGATACCAAGTAAACTGTAAGTAAAGATCCATTTTCACACCTTTAGACAAATTGGGCATATGAGAAGAGCACCTATACTTTTACAGATAAATCGGCCCTAGGTGGGTAATGTGGTCAGCATTACATCGGCCTTCTTTACTTCACCAGGATACACATACTGGTATCCAGTTTAGGCTGGGTGGACCTGCGACGCCCCACACCATGATAAAAATCAACGCAACCAGCAGCTGGTTTCGATCGCGGTACGTTGGAATTACGAGTCGGACTCGCAACGCCTAACGTGGAATACATACCTAATGAAAAATGTGGTGAAAAGAAAAGTTATTGTACTAGAAATCAACATCTTCAGGACCTACATGTCTGTTATTCTTCAGGTTTATGCCAAAGGTTGACCATTTTCATCTTGTGTGTGTTACAAAGAAGAATAAGAAGAAGAAGAAGAAGAAGAAGAAGAAGAAGAAGAAGAAGAAGAAGAAGAAGAAGAAGAAGAAGAAGAAGAAGAAGAAGAAGAAAAAGAAGAAGAAGAAGAAGAAGAAGAAGAAGAAGAAGAAGAAGAAGAAGAAGAAGAAGAAGAAGAAGAAAAAGAAAAATACCAATAGTGCCGGAAAATTTTGTTTTATAGGCTTAAAGGGATAACAAACAACGAAAAGAGCATGAGTGAATTACTTTTAAAAAGTCAGCATATGCCACGCCGTACATTAGCATATGTAGCCAGGTTTCTTTATCACTCTCAAGCCGTTGGTAAAATAAATAGTTACACATCTTTCGTCATTAAATAAACTCTGACCACAGACTGTTCTTTGGTTGGGACCGAATGAGTTAATATACATCTTGATATTAAAACATGTTCTTGCTATGTTGATAATATGTCTGACTTTTCGTGTTTTTATTTTATCGTTTACTTCACTTCTGATGTCTTCTGGTGTTACCTTCCTGTAAAGTTAACAAAGCAGACCAAAAGCTAAATCGCGCTACATCGGCAACAAATGGTTTCTACAATACTACCCAAAATACATAATCGTACAAAAAAAAAAAAACACTGTCGCCTGTAAGAGTCGAAAAGATATCAGCTATCTTATTACTACTATATAGGATATAATACATGTATTACTTTCTGCCTTATTTTTCCGTTCATGGTGATGTTCACAGCCTATTGCTAACTGTCATATAGTTTTCTTTCTCTGAACATTAACATTGTCACTATTTTACTGTGCTCCTAATTCAAATGCATTCGTTTTGTTTTATCAGTTATTATCTTTTTTCTTCTTCTTCTTCTTCTTCTTCTTCTTCTTCTTCTTCTTCTTCTTCTTCTTCTTCTTCTTCTTCTTCTTCTTCTTTTCTTCTTCTTCTTCTTCTTCTTCTTCTTCTTCTTCTTCTTCTTCTTCTTCTTCTTCTTCTTCTTCTTCTTCTTCTTCTTCTTCTTCTTCTTCTTCTTCTTCTTCTTCTTCTTCTTCTTCTTCTTCTTCTTCTTTTTCTTCTTCTTCTTCTTCTTTTTCTTCTTTTTCTTCTTTTTCTTCTTCTTTTTCTTCTTCTTCTTCTTCTTCTTTTTCTTCTTCTTCTTCTTCTTTTCTTCTTCTTCTTCTTCTTCTTCTTCTTCTTCTTCTTCTTCTTCTTCTTCTTCTTCTTCTTCTTCTTCTTCTTTCTTCTTCTTCTTCTTCTTCTTTCTTCTTCTTCTTCTTCTTCTTCTTCTTCTTCTTCTTCTTCTTCTTCTTCTTCTTCTTCTTCTTCTTCTTCTTCTTCTTCTTCTTCTTCTCCTTCTTCTTCTTCTTCTTCTTCTTCTTTTTCTTCTTCTTTTTCTTCTTCTCCTCCTCCTTCTCCTTGTTCTTTTTCTTCTCCTTCTGTGTTCATATGAAGACGTAAATCTGATTGCCTTTTTAAAGCATGGCTGCAATACATGCGCCATTTTGCCGACACATCCGAATTACAGGAATTTGTTCCCCGCGTTGGCATTCCCAGAAGCGTAAATTCAGGATCAACAACCATTTTGAATGCGCTCTATATCTTGATAATCGTGGTTTTAGCTTCATAGCAAACGTTGCTCCGCTCCTGTGCCAACGAAAAACACACAGAATTTCCATCACTGTCTATAAAGACGGGGTAAGGAAAAAACATGCGAATATCAAATAGAAAAGTCAATTCAAACATGCCAAGAGGTAAACCAGAGCTAAAAGCATTAACACACTTCAGTTAACCAAGATAGGTAAATAAATGATGAAATAAATAAAATAAAAGTAGAAGCAAGAACAGCATAAACAACAGCAGGTGGAATATAATATAGAAATATAAGAATAATTTAGCGAAACCTCAGATCAGATTATTGCAAACATTTCACTTCCAGTTACTTGAAAACATCTGAAGCGTGAGCAGTCAATGTTGAATTAGATATAAAATTTCAGACAGTGGTTAGAGATCATTTTACATACGATTTGGGAATAGCACATAAGTATAAGGTTTTCCTATATCAGATAAAATATTAAAATGTATAGTGTTGGCTTCACAGATGTTTGGCCACTACATATCATGTAAAGTGACCATTTCACTCACTGGAGGCTTTTATTCTCGGACAATTTCATTTGGAAAATTGGCTGGTACTAATTGTTATTAGTCTGTGTTGTTGATTCCATAGCAGTAAACTGGTCAGAGAAAAATAAAAGTAAAGTAAAGGACCCTTTTCCACGCCTTTCAGGCATATTGGTTATATATGGCTAGACATATAGTTTATAGACCACACAGCACTTGGTGGGTGATGTGGTCAGCATCACGCCGGCCGCCTTTACTTACCAGGACTGTACCTGGTAACCAGTCAAGGCTGGGAGCCAAGGAAATTTCTGGAAGTACAAAAATCAGGTCTTCGTAGAGAACCGAACCCATGACCTTCTGATCCGCATGCGAGCGTCTAGCCACTAGACCACGGCAGATAAAAATGGCCCTTCCTTTTTCATGACTTAACCCGAACAACTCACTTGGCAGATAAACTTACTAAATTTTATGTCACTCGGGCTTTCTAAGCAATCGTTTATCATCAAATTCCAGGCTGACTGGCATGGGCGATAATGTCTCTCTACATCTTACGATCTCCAACAGCAATAACTACAGGTTTAAAAGGAGTAATTTTGCTTTAGTTCAGATCGTATCTCATCGGCCTCCGTGCTCTAGCGAACTTTACTCTGTGGGTGGTGGTGCACTGACGTTGGCAGAATGAAACGTGGAACTCACAAACACATTCCTTAACTTACGACACGTCAGTTGGAGCGAGTGAGAATAGATCTACGAAGATTTAACGCACAGGCTCCCAAAAGTTGGCACTTACTTTCCGCGTTGGTCTTTTGATAACCTACACCAGACAAGATAAAGACGCTTGATTGTCCACCATAAACTATCTTAGAGCAGGAGAAGCAAGAACTTTATTAGTACTTTGAAGAGGGATGCATTACCACTATGTCCAGATTGGCCGGCCATCAGAACAAAGATGTGTCTACCGAGGGTCAGTAAAGCAATAAATTACCAGAGTGAAAAACTGCTGAATAGTTTCTGGACACGAAACAAGGTTTGGTAAATGCAAAAGCACAAACTGTTTACGAACTATCGACTTGCAGCAGGTGCATATGCTTAAGAAACACAAGCAAATAATGTAAAACAAACGCTCTCTAAATTTGCCAACAACAATAACAATGTCCTAGAAGAAAAGCGACCGATCAAGTGTTGACTACTTAACTCATCAAGTGTCGATTATTCTATTCTTTAAAAAAACAAAATACGGTTCTAGCAACATAACCTACCCACCACTGCAGTGATTGTTGTTTGAAAACATACTTATGTAATGACTGTCTCTGACATACAATATAGGGACCGACGTAGACATCAGATTTAACATCTAGCTGTATGCAGGTAATATCCCCCCTCACCCCCCCCCCTCCCCGCCCAGGAAAAGAGCTTCTAGTACTCACCCCAACGTGTCTAAAACAGGTGCGGTACTTACAACAAAGTGGTGATGACAGTAGTGGTGAAACACGTGATGTTTAAAAAGGGTGCCTGAAGTGCGTACCGTTGCGCACCGCCAGGGGAAAAAAAACCTGGTAGTATGTATATATCCTTGTTTTTAAAACGTTGTAACCAAGTCCCAAAAATATGTTGGCTGCTTGTGGTTTTTCGAGGTAATTTCACGATAAGTAGTTTTTGCATTTTTGAAATCATCTTAGAGCAGTCTGCTGCCAAACCGCCTTTAGTTGAATCTAAACAGGTATTTTGGAATTACAAACAGCGTATATAGCTCCGAAACCATAGACGACTGGGCTGTCAAAAAAAAAAGACCCGAGTTGGAATCTTCTGTCGTTGGCTCCACCTCCCCCCCCCCTCCCCAATGTTAACCTGCACAGTCTATGACGACAGGATAAGCCACACGGCCCAAATCATCAGGCTTAAACACCGCCTTCCACACGCCCCCCCCCCTTTTTCCAAACACGGCAAAAGTGGTAAATACAGGCGGTAATGGGATCTATTTACCACCTAGGTTGAGAAAAGATATAGCCTGCTAGGGTAAACATAAAATGGAATCTAGGAAATAAATTCACTACAGAGAAGAGGCAAAAATGCTAAAATAAATACATACATTATAAACCAGGCGACAGACATAAATTATAAACCAGACGACAGACCTGCGGATATGCCAGACAGCTCCGGATAGCGCCAACTTACATAGGCCATGCTGCTCCCACGTGTGGCTGGGCGGGTGTGGATGCAATAGCGAGTGTCAGAGATGATATAATTTGTGATTTGTTAAGTAAACTTGCGTATAAAAAAAAATGCAGTCACGTGAAAAGGTGTCATGGAAGCCGCATGCTTCGAGTGACCTTTATGTCAAAAATGTGCGGTGTTTATATTAAAGGCGGGAACGATAAAATTCATTATTATCTTCATGCCTGTTGTTTATTTTTAACTTACTTTTTTTTCATATCAGGGCCGAAGGAATTTGGGAAAGTACACTGAGCCCCCCGCACCCCACCACCCCTCCCCCTTTCTGGCCCGATCCCCCTCTCACAATAATTGTAGGGGCGGGGCAGGAGGCTCCCCCCCCCCCAGTTCAATCCCACTGTAAGGGCTAGAACTTGTTTACGTGGGCTTGGATTTCTAGTAATTCCCTCTGGTCTTTGGATAGTGAGATCGGACGCCCGTGTGCATTGTTGAGCATGTAAAAGAATCCCTTGGCAGTTGGAAATTGAAAAGAGTAGCCTAACGGCGCTGCCCGGAAAAAATTTGGAGTGAAAAATCTAGCTAAAGTATTTTAGGATCCTCGCCGGTGCAACGTAGTCCGTGTACTGTGCTAAGCCACTTCGGACTTAGACATGAGTTAGAAAAAGAACGGAGCACTCATGGGTTACACCAGTGTGCCATGATGATGATCCGTTGTTCAAACCTCAAACCTCTCCCAGAAACTGTCTGCAAGCTGCCTTCGCCGCCAGGTATGTGTAGAGGCTTTCTTTTTAAGTTGTTTGTTTATATTATCCTGTGATATATGTAGTTTGCCTCATTTATTTGCCATTCAGTAAAATATTTTTAGTATTATCATTATTATCATTAAGCTTTTTAACACAGATCCTAAATTTGTGTAAGGGGCCTCAGGCGCCGCCTTCTCCCCTTCATCCGATATTTTCTTCGTGTCACTACCCTTATTACGAATTTTAAATAGACATCATTTTAGGAAGAAAATATAGCAAAATAAGGCTTAAACGACTAATACCTTTAATGTTTTTGTCATGTGTCTTATTATTGGCCTGGGTGATGATGCTTGTCAACATCTTGTCCCCTGTATCCAGAATCACTTGGTGCGCTTATTTTCTGACAAAGGATTCATCATCATCATCATAAACCACTTCTGCCGTTAAGCGTTATGGGAAGGAATAGTTTGCGATCCAGTGAACGTTGGCTGCCACTGGCTATTGTCATGCCGTGAAGGCGTAGAGTGTCTTTAATGTTGTCTATCCATATTTCTAGCGGCCGTCCTCTTGTTCTTGTAGTTGATCTTCTGAGAAGTAGTGCTTGTGATGGTATTTGAACTTGCTGCATTCTAACGAGATGGCCAAACCACTTGATCTGCTGTTTCTTGTTGAATCTAGTACAAGGTGTCGTTCCCACAATTTGCCTGATAGTTTAATTATTCACTCGATCTCGTTGTCGAAGATATCGTCTAGTTACCTTCGTCTTTCTCTCAAATTCTTTCACACCGAGGCCAGAGAAGACTATCTCGGTCTGAAAAAGTTTTGATGGCCATCATTTCATGATGTTTGTAATTAGTTGTCATGTATTAACCTCCTTTAAAACAGTTACACAGCTTGTTTTGTATATTTACAGGATTCTAGGTATACATCTGTAAATTCACATCTATAATGGAAATGTTTCGCTTTTTCTTAAACTTATATCCACGATTCATAGATATATTATAAATGTGGCTCTGTGACCTAGAGGCTAATGAAAGCGTTTCACAATGCAGACCTCGACGTTTACATTGGCTCGCTTTCCTGAGTAGGTGGTTTAGAAAAAAAGACCCTTCTCATGGCGTTCGGACATCGGTACAAGAGTCGCACCGTAGAAAATGTTGGTTAGTTTTCAGTAGACACATTGCATCTAGCCTCAGCTGTGGTGACGGCTTAATTCGTCTCTTCCATAACGTAAAGGGCTCTTTTCCACTGAAACAAGCGTATTGGGCATGTAGTGCCCTATACTTTATATATATATTTACAGGCACACTGTAAATTTTTTTTCTTGGTTATGCAATGCTAGATTCAACTGCAAATTTTATGAGCTCTTCTTGATATTTCTTGAAAAGTCTACATTTTACTTCTACAAAACTGTTTCTGAATCTCATCGGAATCGGTATGTTTATGAAAGTTATCTACAGGACTTTACAATGTTTACAATCATTAAGTGTGGCGTATAAACCATTTGTTATCTATTATATTGTATCATGTGGTTCCGCCCATGATAAAAATATGTCACCCAGCTCATTTTTTTCACTTAGGTCATAGACAACAATTACGCCGCCGACCTTTTTTTTTTTTTCCCTAAGTGACTCCTTAATCCATTATAAATGGAATCTATATATCTTTTTTGTGTTCCCTGTTGGCACATGTTATGCTGATATCCAGTGGTTTAGCATTTAGTGGGAGACCCAAGTTCGAATCATCGGTACAGATGAGGTATTTTTTTGTTATGAGCAAAAATAAAAGCCTAACCTGCACTGTTTTTGGCGACAACACTAGCCATGCAACCATAATCTCCTCACCCTGTTTTCTGCCTGCACCGCAAAAGTGATAAATACTTGCAGTAATGGCAGTTTATTATTATTTGGTTTCACAAACAGGACTGCTTCTGAAATAACCAAAACCTTATTCAACTGTGTCAGTATGGTGAAAATATGGGGGTGACTACAGTCAAGTTTATACAAGGAATTCCAGAGAAATTTGACTAAAAAGCTCAACAAAATGGGGAAGTAGAAAAACGTGAACAAAACAACACAACGTAACGTTTCGGCCGGGCAGCCTTTTTCAAACATAAGTGAACTATACAAACGAGGAATGGAGAGTATGTAGATCTCTAAAGGGTGACGTGAGCAACATTTAAAAAAATGTGATGTGGAATAAATGAAACCAAAAAAAAGTGAATAAACGATGGTGATAACTGTGTCAGACTCATTCGTAAGTAAATAAAATGAATTAATGAAATAATAGAAAGTGTATTGATTGACACTCATAGAAAGAACTAGAAAGATAGAAGAACACACTAGACACCATAAAAATCAAAAGCTATAGTTGCCGTGCTGGGAATTGAACCTGTCACCTCCAAACGGCGTCTGTGCATTGCCATGAATTCAAGTGCACTAAGAATATGGTCAACTAAGCACCCCCAAAATAAGGTGTCGTATTGGCCATGTCCATCATACAACTTGAAATCCACAACTATGGAATACGGACATAATTAATTTAAACCCATTGAAATGGCACCATAGGGTTACAGAAATTTATACTAACGAAGCAAATGTCGAATAACAATCGCAGCAACAATTTACAAACACAGTAGACCTTATTTCTTTGTCTAGAATACACAAACATTTAAGAAAGGTATTTGATTGGTAGGTAACGGTGTGTATACGTCATTCCTATAAATAAACAGACTGGGAACCTTTGAGGCCGTTAAATATTATAAATTAATCAAGTAACAGAAAGTGTATTGATCGGCACTCATAGAAAGAAGTAGAAAGATAGAAGAACACACTAGACAACATAAAAATCGAAATCTATAGTTACCGTTATTTATAAGTAAAAAAAAAAGACCCTTTTAGGTCAATTGAGCATCAGACATGCGATTCTAGAATTATTATTTTATATACAAGTCCGCAATTGTTGTGTAATCTGGTCAACATCAGTCATTTTCTTCTTTTCGTTTGTCCGAGTGACGTTACTGCGTTGTGTCTGTTTACAGCAAAGCTGTGTTGTTTGCGCCTTTAGGCCGATACATCTGAAATCATAGAGGATCCGGTCACCGGGTTGTGCCTGTTTACAGCAGAGCTGTGTTGTTTGCGCCTTAGGCCGATACATCTGAAATCATAGAGGATCCGGTTACCGGGTTGTGTCTGTTTACAGCAAAGCTGTGTTGTTTGCGCCTTTAGGCCGATACATCTGAAATCATAGAGGATCCGGTCACCGGGTTGTGTCTGTTTACAGCAAAGCTAGGCCGATACATCTGAAATCATAGAGGTCCGGTCACCGGGTTGTTCGTTGTTTACAGCAGAGCTGTTTTTGTTTTGCGCCTTTAGGCCGATACATCTGAAATCATAGAGGATCCGGTCACCGGGTTGTGTCTGTTTACAGCAAAGCTGTGTTGTTTGCGCCTTTAGGCCGATACATCTGAAATCATAGAGGATCCGGTCACCGGGTTGTGTCTGTTTACAGCAGAGCTGTGTTGTTTGCGCCTTTAGGCCGATACATCTGAAGTCATAGACGATCCGGTCACCGGGTTGTGTCTGTTTACAGCAGAGCNGTAAAGCTGACCTCATTACCCACCTAGTGCTGATTGGTCTGTAAAAATCTGGGTGTTCTTCCCATATGCCCGATGCGCCTAAAGGCGTCAAATGGGATCTTTAGTTTTACCTTGGGTAGGAATGCGTACGAGTTGGGAGAGCTGACGAGAGGCTGAGGCTTTTTCTTGCATATCGTGATGAGGGCGACGGTCTTCAAAGAACCTGCTACATGATGATGATGATTAGAATGTTATGAAGAATACGCTTTTTTTCTTCACCTTTCTGCCCTTTTAGACGACTGTGCTATTACAAGAGTGGTATTTTTATGATTGGCATACCTTAGAAAATCTTTTTTTTTACACAATAAGGAAGTCAATGAGCTGTTATTCCTACAGACTGGAAGAGAAAAACCACCTACACTATCTGGTTACATGATTAAACAAGATTGTTTGGGGCCGACAGAGATTTTCTAGCGGCCCATCAGTGGGCCGTGGCTTACGTGTTGATAAACTCAGGCCTAAAACACGTTAAGGCAGCGGTTCTCAACCTGTGGGTCGCCACATCTTTGGTGGTCAAACTTCCCTTGCACATGGGTCGCCTAAGACCATTGAAAAACACATATTCCCTGAAGTTAGGAAGTAGCAACGAAAATAATGTAATGGTTGGGGGTCACCACAACACGAGGAACTGCATTAAAGGGGTCGCGGCATTAGGAAGACTTTGAACCACTGCGTTAAGGTTTAACAGTTCACACCCCCCAATTACTGTCTTAGGGCTGCCTTTATCGAGAAAACTGTTTGACCAAAACGTCTTTTTTAATCACCAGCCTGCCTGCTGTTGGGATGTCTATCCGTCTTGTCTGTTTCTGTACCTCTCCCATTATTTCTGTCTCGCAGCTTGTCTAGGTTTATTTATCTTTCCCTTTTTGTCTGTCCAGCTGTTAGTCTACGGCAGCGATTCTAAAACTGAGCGCCGCGGCACCCATGGGTGTCTCGACCGTATGCCAGGGGTGCCGCGACAGCAGTCAATATTTTTTTTTTCAAAATTTGCTTGAGATCAGCGAAGTTAGCAGTTTAAAACGGAAATACCGCGACCGAAGCCAAGACGAGTTCTGGGTGTATGTGTATTCAGAAGACAATGCTATCGGCAAGGCTGCAGTGTATTCTCAACGTATACCAGATGCAGGAGTAAACTTTCTGGGTCAAAAAGATTTGTGGGTATAATTCACTATACTTCCCAAATACATCACGGAAATCAAGAAACAAATTATCCGAACAGTTTTATTTATCGCATTTTATACAATCAAACATTAAATATGCATTGGTTTTTGTTTTGCTTCTTCTTTTCCTAAATATTCAAACCCCTTTGAGGGTAGGTGTGCCGCGAAAACATTTTTGTACGAGAAGAGTACCAGGGCGAAAAAAAGTTTGAGAACCGCTGGTCTACGCAACTGCTTCACACCCTCATAAAATGGTCCTTTGAAATATAATTACCTCCAGACGTGAATGGAGATTTCAAAAACATAAATTTACATCACCAGTGTCATTTCTGACAGTTCCTATCACTCACATATACGATACTTATACAGTAGTGTTCAGATAATCGACTTTCAAACGAGCTCAGTCTACACCTATTTAGTCTTCAACGTCATTTTAGACTTCTTGATGAGAAAATAAGTATACTTTTCATTCTACAGTATATTCTCTACCTGCTACCGCTACCAACTGGCGTTTGCTATGAGGCGTGCGTTTTTGTTTACGGAAGATTAGGCTGTGAGCGAACGCGTATTTCCTTGTTTCGATTCTGTGAAGACTATCTGTGGTATTAAAAATCACTTAAGGGAACTACTAAAACGAGGTAAGCAGCTGTGCTGTTTAATCATTTAACGAAATATGTCAGTTGGACGGTAATAGGAAAAGTTAGAAACATGGAAGAGGTTTTCATAATGGTGTTTGGTGTGAGAGTAATTCGCGATGAATGTTGTACTTAGCTTTAGAAAAAGGTTGGAATAAATGTCATTGATGTTTGATGTGTGCACTTCACTTTATAAATGTGGACCTATAAACGTACTGCCATGGTGTATTAACGTGTAGCATTCTAACAATAAGGACGATGCAATCTTTGTATGCTACATTGAATCGTTAAAAAAAAAACAACTGTAACAAACTATTGCTCTCTAAAAATAAACATGATGCATTATTTTTATGCTACATTGAAACGTTTAGTTAAAAAAAAAAATTCAACAATGCCTGCCTTTACCGCTTTTGCCGTGTAGACAGTAGGTAATTGGAGAATAACATGGTGGGTGCCGGGGGGGGGGGGGGAGGGGTGAGTAGAGAGGTGGTGTTGACTCTTTCAATTAGAAGATGTAAGGCCGCATGGCTAGTTCTGTCGCCACATGCTGTGCAGGTTATGACTTTTTCTTTGCCTCTGACAGAAAAATAAATAAACGCCTTTTACTTTACAGATGAATCGAATCCGGGTCTCCTGAACGAGAGTCCTACATATACAACTGTTCGACCAGCCGTTCCTCGGCATCATTTTTGGATAAATCCCGCAATGATTTATGATCACATAAAAATTTTTAATCACCCAATTTTTAACTAGTATGTCCTTGCAGTAGAACCCGCTGGGTAAAGAGAGTAAAAGCAGATCATAAAATACAGTGATCAAAGAAACAGAGAAGAAGGTGAACAAGTGACTTGGTTTAAGCTGATCGCAGTGGCAAGTCACATGGATCACAAGACCAGAGGTGGTTCAAGGCCTGTGCTACTGTCGAGGGTTAAGAAATTAGAAGAAGAAGAAGAAGAAGAAGAAGAAGAAGAAGAAGAAGAAGAAGAAGAAGAAGAAGAAAGAAGAAGAAGAAGAAGAAGAAGAAGAAGAAGAAGAAGAAGAAGAAGAAGAAGAAGAAGAAGAAGAAGAAGAAGAAGAAGAAGAAGAAGAAGAAGAAGAAGAAGAAGAAGAAGAAGAAGAAGAAGAAGAAGAAGAAGAAGAAGAAGAAGAAGAAGAAGAAGAAGAAGAAGAAGAAGAAGAAGAAGAAGAAGAAGAAGAAGAAGAAGAAGAAGAAGAAGAAGAAAAAGAAGAAGAAGTTGCAGTACCAGTACTGGTTAGTTGCGTATCCTTTACATGACGTTGCAGAACCAACCCCAACAGCCCCTGGCTATTGTGTGGTTTTCTAGGCAAATTTACGTCAAGTAGTTTGCCATTGAAACTGAACGGTCGGCTTTCTTGATACCACTGTCGAAACCAATGCAAGGCGCATGGCCCTTAAGCTGGGATCGATCCCGGCATCCCGGCATTACGAAGCGTTCGCATCGAATTAGCCACAGAGCCGACAGTACCAGTACTAGTAGTAGTATTAGTAGCAGCAGTAGCACTGTCACGATACGATCTCAGTGATTCCAGAAGTTAGTACTTGGAAAAAGTTCTTCTGGTTATTGAGAGACAAGAGACTATGCCCTTAAACCAAATGTTACTTTAAACCGTATTGATTTAAATGTTTCCCGTCCCTAGTCCAGACAAAGCAACCCAACCTTGGGTAATATAACCTAAAACTTTACACTGTAGCTAGGAATTCTATTCTCATGGCAGTGTCAGAATGTTATCTCCTGACCACAGACTGTAGAGGCCAGCTAACGGGGAACTTAGCATCACACCTGAGCTGGACCGTAGGTCATAAAGATTACCTAACACGAATTGAGCGGACTGTAGACATAGAGGCGACGAGAAGTTTAAAGTTTAACACGTCAGTGTAATTCTGGGGAGAACAGGTGTTTGGCAATTAGGAATGTTTTATCTTGGTCAAGGTCGTACTGTAGGCCGTTCACTGTGAGTGACAGGTCACTGGTTAGCCAATTTGATTTGATAGGTACTTCAGAGGCGGAGCTTAAGCCATCATCTTGAGGGTTGGGTAGAACTAAGTAAAGGGAGGAGTTTAATTTGGACAATAGATTGATACTTATACTTCGAGCCTGTGGAATTCCCGTCATTAATCGCAGCCTGCCGGCAAACAAACACAGGTCGACGTAAAGGTATATTTTACTGTCGTACTCTGTTTTTGGCGATAGATGGAAAAGTTCCCAGGTGAATATTAATTTTAATCTTGTATACATAGGTTAGGGAGTTAAGCTTAGTCTATACTACCTTTTCCTAATTTGTCTGCACATTCTGCTTGAAATAGTTCTTTGTGAGTATTCAGTATCTCAAGTTAGGGAACTGCTAAACTATTCCTATTTCTTGTATGTTTGTGTCACATGTTTTTCAGTGTATGTTTTCATGTGTATAAAATAAGATGTGAACAATGACATTTGCTATAATGAAATGTAATTATATTGTTTCCATGATCTCCAAAATATGAGTTTGGACTGTGGGAAATCATGCCCATATGTGCAGGGATGCTGCTACGTTTTGTGTGCCCACCATGTGCTCACTTAATGTGTTTCACCTGAACAGGGGATTTATAACCCCAGGGGAAGAATGATGGGTGTACAGTATTTTACTGCCACTGAAAGATAATATTCAGGACAGCGTGCACATATAAATTGTTTGAGTTTTCAGCACATAACCTGCCCCACGTGTCATGTGATGTAATGTCAGCCATGATTGGAAGTCTGAGTGAAGACGGACAACAGACTTAGAAAGTCAACTATCATGACATAGCATTGAGGGAAGGCAGGATATGTGACGCCCATGTAAGACAAAAGACCTTCAGACTAGACTGGAGAGGATGTGGAATATGAGGAGGAGTGATGGGCTATATCTTATTATTATATGTTGTATTTATTGATACATGTATTCTTAGTGTAAGTCAAGATACTACACGTATGTGTTTTGTTTCCATGATTACAGCGCCCATGTGACGATCAGTCCATGAAGTAGACTACATTGTGTTAGACTCGGCCAGCTGGGAACGAGGTGGGAACGAGGTGGAGAATGTGGAGAACGATGTGGAGAAGGAGGTGGGGATGAAGTGGAGAATAAGCTGAAACAGGCAGAAAACAGGCAAGGAAGAGTTGGACAAGCTTGACAGTTCCTCACGGCTGTCAGAGGCTTATAAGCTAAGTTAACCTATTTTGACTTAACATATCAATATCATTCTACCACTCTAAACCCCGGAGCTGTTGTCTCGCTGAAGCTTATCACTTATCACGTTAACCAGTCACTGTTTGTGTAAATCAACAAACTGGTAATTTCATTGTAGTAAATAAAGCTGTATGTCAAGTTTTAAACTACATAGTTTGTTAAATTCCAAATGTCTGTTCTTACATGTTTAATTAAACTGTTAGGATAGAATTACATTTGGTGGGGGCTCTATTAATACTATAATAATTCTTTAATTATTCATAATAACACCGGGAGAAGGTAGATGACGGAGGAATCATTTGCCCTGTCTAATAAATCATTAAGTATAATGCTATAGACATCTAAAATTCCTTGCCTTCTCTTGTGGGTACCAAGTTCAGCTAATGTTAAAGTACTTAACGAGCCAATATGGCTGTTTTCTTGGGTATCCAGGACTTTGTCTGAGAGCAACATAGCTCAGATTTTAGTTCGGTTAATCTGGTGGAGGGAATGTGTTGAGAGGAACATCCCTACTCAACATTATAAACATTTAAACCACCCGTCACGTCACACTGGCGAGCTCGCCGAGATTTGGACTGGGCTAATTACTCCTAGACTAATGAAAGTAAATTTATTAAATTTAACTTTAACTCTTCTGCCAGTATAGTCTAAATTAAAATTAGTAATTTATACATGGGGAGAGATTACAGAGTAATAAATAACTTTTTACTAAAATCAATAATTGGATAGTATCATGTCTATCATTGATCACTTCATAACCATTGATTATTGTTTATTTAGTAAATTTTAATGTTGATGATTATTATATTTGCTTGCATGTTTCATAATTTGATATAGATTGTAGAGCATTATATGTTGACATCATATCATTGATACTTATGCTTAGTGACTGAATGTAAAATCACATCATATCATTTACCGGTGTATCCTCTGTGCTGCTATACTATTCTAAAAGCTGTCAGTCTGGTAGGCCACTTTGATTCATTTACATCTTTGTGCGGCTGTCATAGGCTACTCTCTTGCCCAGTTTACCTTGCTCTGACATATTCTTTTATTCCGGAATCGGGGTAGTATTATATTTATCTCTAGATAGATCTAATAAGATATAATGGACTTACGCACCGAGTTCCTAAAAGATGTAAGGAAGATCGGGATAGCTGAGGGTAGAGTGGGAGCGCAGTTAGAATCATTTGTTAAAGGCCATATGGATACTTTCGATTACATGAGTGCCCGTAATGCTGCAGAGAAGAAGCGAAAGTTGGAGAAAGAAGAATATGACTCGATGCTTGCCCGTCATGCAGCAGAGAGGCTAAATGAAGAGAGAATGCGGCAACTTGAAGAAGAAGAAGATGCTAGACTGTTGCAACTCGAAGAGGAGGCAGCTGTTGAAAGAATGAGGCGTTTTCAAGAAAAGCTGCGTAACTATAAACCACATAGGCAGACGAATAGAGAACTGCAGTTAGACACAGGGAACGGTGAGAACACTATTAGGGTAGTTGAGGGAACTGACAACTCCCATACTGACACTCTGGTAGAAAGGTCTGGGACTCACTCTCTCAATGGAGAGGTGTGTACTATTTTGCCAAACGGTACTTCATCGAGGGATGAAGTAATAGACCCCCCAAGACCTTGCCTCACCCCTCTTATTCCTAATAGGAACAGAGCTGACATTAAGAAGAACTTTTCTGTAGGGATGACCGGATCTACATTGCTGGCCCCATTTACTTCCATTCTTAAGCCTAAAAGGAAAAGATGGAGTAAGAAACAGAAATCTTCAAAAGGGACCGGATCTACATTGCTGGAACCCCTTACTCCCATTATCTCAGATGAGATATATGAGAGCACACCCCGCAGTAATCACAAGCGTGATAACTGTTCTGACCGTCGACATACTGGTTCGACTGGCACATCAGCCATTAATGAGGACGAGGGCAAAGACTTACCCAACTCCCATAATCCCTTTGGTCCTTCCAAACAAGAAGAAGAAGTAAAGCAGACTAATGTAGGGAATAACACTAAACCTGTTTCCCCTATTTCCCTTGATGCGATTGCATACAAAATAGAAATAGTTAGTTCTGACTTTTCGCCCAAAGTAGTTGACTGTTATGGCCGCAACAAATCCCCTTATTTGCCTCCACTAGACTTGGTATGTGAAAGCCAGACCAGGGCGGAGATAACAGATAAGGAGGATAGTTCTCTTAAGTTCTTGACGACCTTAGAGACAGTGAGTAAACAGGACATTGCTGCAAGTCCTGTGCACTCTGATACTGGACAGACAGAAATGTTTGCCATTGATGAAGAAGAAGGTACTTCTTGTGTGCAGGAAGGCAAATTGTCTCTATCCTGTACAGCTGGGGCGACAGGGATACTTCTGATGAAGGACCCTGAAGCGGAACAAGCCATAAATAGTAGGGAACCCCAACATTCTGGTCTTGTATTACTCTTCGCTTCGAAGGAAGTGACAGGGGTATCTCAGCTGATAATGGAAACTTCATTGCGAAGAAATGCCACTTTACTGTCTGCAGGAAACCCTGAGTTTCCTAATGATTTGACTGTACACCCTGACTTGATTTTGTGCCCTGATTCGGGAGGGAACTCTAGGAAAGAGACTTCCACCTGGACAATTTGTAAAGGCAAGAACAGGATGCACCGAGGAGAAAACCAGTGGACACTCCTTCAAGAAATCGGCAGTGGTCAGTTGCACTCACGGCATGCTGTCATGATGAGTGACTATATCCCTCAATTTGAGAGGAGATTAGTGACAGATTTTTTCAGGATCTGTAGATGTAGGAAAAGAGAATCCTACCTGACTACAACTCATCCTTTTCGGAGAGCACTTCAGGCCCTCCCTATGCTACTAGGGCGTGGCGAAGTGAGGAAATGGACAGGGATTGTCAATCAACGATGTCGAGGAATCCCATTGTTGAAGCGGAGAGCATTTCTTATCCTGTGGGAGAAGAAACCTCCAGATAAATGGATATTACTGAGCGGCTGCTCGGAATACCCGCATGATTCTAGGACTAAGGACTTAGTCTGGAATGAGGGACAATTGGTGACTGTATATCGATGCAGGACATCACGATTCCACAAAGAATACTGGAACAATACTGGAGCTGACAGGGGTACTAACCTTCTTGGGAATCACTGAGTGTCGTAGAATTGGTCTTAAGGCGGGCTACGACTAACTTAACGGAGGGCCTGTCACGATACGATCTCAGTGATTCCAGAAGTTAGTACTTGGAATAATTTCTTCTGGTTATTGAGAGACAAGAGACTATGCCCTTAAACCAAATGTTACTTTAAACCGTATTGATTTAAATGTTTCCCGTCCCTAGTCCAGACAAAGCAACCCAACCTTGGGTAATATTACCTTAAACTTTACACTGTAGCTAGGAATTCTATTCTCATGCCAGTGTCAGAATGTTATCTCCTGACCACAGACTGTAGAGGCCAGCTAACGGGGAACTTAGCATCACACCTGAGCTGGACCGTAGGTCATAAAAGATTACCTAACACGAATTGAGCGGACTGTAGACATAGAGGCGACGAGAAGTTTAAAGTTTAACACGTCAGTGTAATTCTGGGGAGAACAGGTGTTTGGCAATTAGGAATGTTTTATCTTGGTCAAGGTCGTACTGTAGGCCGTTCACTGTGAGTGACAGGTCACTGGTTAGCCAATTTGATTTGATAGGTACTTCAGAGGCGGAGCTTAAGCCATCATCTTGAGGGTTGGGTAAAAACTAAGTAAAGGGAGGAGTTTAATTTGGACAATAGATTGATACTTATACTTCGAGCCTGTGGAATTCCCGTCATTAATCGCAGCCTGCCGGCAAACAAACACAGGTCGACGTAAAGGTATATTTTACTGTCGTACTCTGGTTTGGCGATAGATGGAAAAGTTCCCAGGTGAATATTAATTTTAATCTTGTATACATAGGTTAGGGAGTTAAGCTTAGTCTATACTACCTTTTCCTAATTTGTCTGCACATTCTGCTTGAAATAGTTCTTTGTGAGTATTCAGTATCTCAAGTTAGGGAACTGCTAAACTATTCCTATTTCTTGTATGTTTGTGTCACATGTTTTTCAGTGTATGTTTTCATGTGTATAAAATAAGATGTGAACAATGACATTTGATATAATGAAATGTAATTATATTGTTTCCACCATCTACCAAAATATGAGTTTGGACTGTGGGAAATCATGCCCACATGTGCAGGGATGCTGCTACGTTTTGTGTGCCCACCATGTGCTCACTTAATGTGTTCACCTGAACAGGGGATTTATAACCCCAGGGGAAGAATGATGGGTGTACGTTATTTACTGCCACTGAAAGATAATATTCAGGACAGCATGCACATATAAAATGGTTGGAGTTTCAGCACATAACCTGCCCCACGTATTGATGTAAAAACAATGATTGGAAGTCTGAGTGAAGACGGACACAGACTTAGAAAGTCAACTATCATGACATAGCATGAAGAGGGAAGGCAGGATATGTGACGCCCATGTAAGACAAAAGACCTTCAGACTAGACTGGAGAGGATGTGGAATATGAGGAGGAGTGATGGGCTATATCTTATTATTATATGTTGTATTAATTGATACATGTATTCTTAGTGTAAGTCAAGATACTACACGTATGTGTTTTGTTTCCATGATTACAGCGCCCATGTGACGATCAGTCCATGAAGTAGACTACATTGTGTTAGACTCGGCCAGCTGGGAACGAGGTGGGAACGATGTGGAGACCGAGGTGGGGATGAAGTGAAGAATAAGCTGAAACAGGCAGAAAACAGGCAAGGAAGAGTTGGACAAGCTTGACAGTTCCTCACGGCTGTCAGAGGCTTATAAGCTAAGTTAACCTATTTTGACTTAACATATCAATATCATTCTACCACTCTAAACCCCGGAGCTGTTGTCTCGCTGAAGCTTATCACTTATCACGTTAACCAGTCACTGTTTGTGTAAATCAACAAACTGGTAATTTCATTGTAGTAAATAAAGCTGTATGTCAAGTTTTAAACTACATAGTTTGTTAAATTCCAAATGGCTGTTCTTACATGTTTAATTAAACTGTTAGGATAGAATACCATTTGGTGGGAGCTCAATTAATATGAGAATAATTCTTTAATTATTCATAATAACACCGGGAGAAGGTAGATGACGGAGGAATCATTTGCCCTGTCTAATAAATAATTAAATATAATGCTATAGACATCTAAAATTCCTTGCCTTCTCTTGTGGGTACCAAGTGCAGCTAATGTTAAAGTACTTAACGAGCCAATATGGCTGTTTTCTTGGGTATCCAAGACTTTGTCTGAGAGCAACATAGCTCAGATTTTAGTTCGGTTAATCTGGTGGAGAGAATGTGTTGAGAGGAACATCCCTACTCAACATTTTAAACATTTAAACCACCTGTCACGTCACAAGCACCCGTAATTGTAGCAACAGTAGGTAAAGTAGAAGGAGGAAGAGGAGAAGAAGAAGAAGAAGAGGAAGAAGAAGAAGAAGAAGAAAAGAAGAAGAAAAGAAGAAGAAGAAGAAGAAGAAGAAGAAGAAGAAGAAGAAGAAGAAGAAGAAGAAGAAGAAGAAGAAGAAGAAGAAGAAGAGGAAGCGGAAGAAGAAGAAGAAATTGAAGAAGAAGAAGAAGAAGAAGAAGAAGAAGAAGAAGAAGAAGAAGAAGAAGAAGAAGAAGAAGAAGAAGAAGAAGAAGAAGAAGAAGAAGAAAAAGGAAAAAAAAACAACAACAACATCACCAACAACAAGAGTAACAACAAGAAAAAGCACTAAAATTCTGTAATGCCCCTGCCAGTTTATAAACGGGAATTTGTCCCTGACATGTACAAGTAAAACAAATGTCAGACAAAGCAAGCAAACTGGCATTGTAACAACATGCTACCAGGAAGCTGTTTATTCTCCTATGGTATTTTTGTTTTGCTTGGTTGGTGCTATGTGATATATTTTTCTATTTATTATTCACACCCATTAACGCCCATTAACGTGTCCTCCCATTCACAAATAGTTTTAGACAGAAATTCCTCTTGTCTATGCGACCCACGTGTTGTCAGAAGTGTGCTATGTACTATTTACTACTACTATGTATCACTGCTACTGCTTCTACCACTACTTCCACTGCTGCTGCTACCACCCCTACTTCCGTCTCTTCCACTACCACCCCTACTTATGTCTCTGCTGCTACCACCACTACTGCCGTTACTACTACTACCACCACCATTTCTGTTACTACTGCTACCACCACTACTCCCACTCCTACTGCTACCACCACAACTCCCACTAATACGGCTAACACTACTACTTAAACTACTACAGCTACCAACACTACTTCCAATATTACTGCTACCACAACTGTTTCCACTAATACTGCTACCACGTCTGCTTCCATTACTACTGCTTCCACCACTACCCCCACTACTACTACTGCTACTGCCGCTACTTTCACTACAACTGCTACCACCACTACTTCCACTACTACTGCTACCACAACTACTACTGCTACTACCTCTACCTCCACTACTACTGCTACCACCACTACTTCCAGTACTACTGCTATTACCACTACTTCCAGTAATACTGCTACCACCACTACTACTGCTACTACTACTACTTCCAATACGACTGCTACCACCACTACTTCCACTACTACTCCTACAACTGCTGCCACCACTACTTCCACCACTACTGCTACTACTGCTACCACCACTACTTCCACTACTACTGCTACTACTGCTACCACCACTACTTCTGCTACTACTGCTACCACCACTACTTCCACTACTACTGCTACTACTGCTACCACCACTACTACTGCTACTACTGCTACCACCACTACTTCCACTACTACTGCTACCACCACTACTTTCACTACTACTGCTAACACCACGACTACTGCTACTACCACTACTTCCACTACTACTGCTACCCCACTACTTCCACTACTACTGCTACTACCATTCCTATTACAATTAATTAGCCTTCTTCTCTTCTTCGAGTTGTTCCCTTTCAGTCCTCCTTATTCTACACTCCTCTTTCCCCAGAAGTAAATCTTATACTTCACTTCCTCTTCCTTCTTATTTCGATTTATTTCTCCTATATTTCTTGCGCTCTTGTGCTTTACTTTCTCTGTTTTACTATGCCTCCTCCAGATTTTAAAACGTTCCTGGTATCAGTCACTTAGTTTTCAGGAACATTACCCTTTGTTACACTGTGTTATTTGAAGTCAAATTTCCATATAATAATATTTCCTTATTATTTCTTTTTGTTCTCTTTTACCGCCTCATGTGTCGAGGGAGATAGCAGGTTCTGCTTCTTCCTCTTCTGGTCGCCTCGACAGTAGACACATCGTGCTGTTGTAGGGTTTCCTTGACATTATCTTTCTATGTGGTTCTTGGTATACCTCGTTCTCTACGTCCATCTCCTCTTTTGGTGACTCCCTTATATGATATGGCGTCACAGGGCATTACGTGTAAGTGGGAAAACAATCTTTGTTGGTGTATTTGTATATAATTTAGAATTGGTTCCGTGCCGACTTTTTTTCTAATGCCATTATTCCTTATTTTTGTCTCTTCTGGCCACTTATTCGGCTTTTTTTACACCTCTCATTTCCGTGGTCTCTAATTTTAATAGCACATTTCGTCTTTAAATGGTGTGTTTTATTATGAATTAAATGTTTAACTAAGGGCGATTGTATTTACCACTTTTGGATGATGTAGGAAATAAGGACATAGAGCCTTCGGATTTAAGACCACATGCGTGGTAGAGTCACCAAAAAATTGTTAAAGCTACGAATCTTTGTCTTGGCCCCTGATAAACAAAATGCCATTAGTTTACCGGGTAGCCATCATCTATCATGGCCAACGCAGATGAACCTTATGTCAAGAAATAGAAAGAATATGGATTGTTTTAAAGAAAACACGGAAATATTGTTTATAACGTCGTATTCAAATATTAACTTCACGACTGCCACTGTGTCCTGGTGCCAAACTAATACCTTAAGAAAGCTTATCTACCCTTTTTGCTTACTGTCAGAATGTTAAGTTTACCTGGCATCACCGCCGGAGCCATAGGCGACCTCGCTTGGGTATGTAGACGAATTATGTTAATGTTAAGATAATATCATATAGATAACAACTGTACACGTGAGCCATGCTAGCACAGTTGTCAGTATGGTTGAACTGTCGGCTCGGCGGATTATGTAAAAAACAATAAACATTGGCTCCCAATTTGTCCTAGCATACAATGAGTAAACGGAAAGAACTCTTATCCATGTCATTAGGAACATTGCGAGTAGAGTGCCGGACCTATATTATATAGACAATCTGGCATTCGGTGAGTGATGTGGTCAATATTATACCGTCCGCTTTCACTTCCCTTGCACCTAGAACCCATTTCAGGCTAGGTCAACGTGAAAGCCAATGTTATTTTAAAAAAAAAAGTCTGGCTTGATGCTGATTTGAAACTACATTAGGGCCTGAGGCAAGCATCTAGCCGCTACACGATGGCGGCTAACTCGCACAATGAATACAATGGAAAGATAGTAGGGGTGACGGTAACCCCAAATCTATCAAATTTTGATTGGTCTATAAAAATATTGGTCTTGCCCCATATCCTCAATGTGTTTTAAAGTTTGGGGGAAATAGTATTTACTTATGTACTTAGAAACGTGCTTCGTAATTCTGAAGTACCTGGTTTTATTCCAGCTGCCGACGATATGGCATCAGACTGCTTTGCGCTGTTTTGTACTGTCTTGTTGAGTGTCAAACGTTCAACTACCACAGTTCATATATAAAAAAATAAAATATCATGTTGCGTCTTTGAAAGTAATACATTTATGCGTCTCTACATTGTGACTACTTCTTCTGTGGGTATATTCTGTAAAAGAAAACGGGAAAGACCAAGAGAGACTTTATATAGACCCATCATCGGGAAGGCTCAACCAGGGCCCTAAGGAACTTCCAAGACCTAAAACAGGTGGCAACGAACCGCCAGACATGGAGAGCTATGCCCTATGCACCGCTCTAGGCTCAAGAGGAAAGCCTAACTAACTAAATGTCATTTATAGATGCACTCAAAGTCATTCGTTGATTACAATATAATAACTATTGTCTCTTTCGGTTCTGTCTGAGCATTTGTTGATCGGTCCTTCGTTGGCATATTCCCATCTTGTCAGACGATAGACGATATTGTGCTGTAAGATGGTATGGGAATCACAAGCCATGGCAATGGCGAGTGTGACTAGCAAGATCGTCTCGCGTTAAAGCATCTTCCATAATTGGAGCATTTGATTTCAGGACTGTTTTTGCTATAGGATATACTTAACGTGTTTCTTGTCAGATCCTTAGCTCTTTATCTGCAATCATTTTCTAATTTTTGCATATTCCCTTCATGATTTCAACACCCCCCCCCCCCCGCAAATTGCAACGTAGCCCACTGCACCCTGTTCTCGGGGACCCATCTTGATATTAGTATCATTAACCCCCCCCTCCCTCCCCACCCCCTTCCCCTTCTTGCACACATACAAGGACTGACAATTAAATAATGAGACTGATTTTATTATGTCCATGACGAAAATGCCATGAAGCAAAGCATGGAATCTAAAGAGGCAACCTTCATCTATGATCTGGCAAATTTACGTCGCCACTCGATAAGCAGACAACAAACAAGCCGCCGTTGTGTTGACCTAGTCAGAGATGCACTGTTACGTAATCAGCACGGAGCAAAAAAGCTAACATTAAACTCTTTTTAAAACTTTTTGAAACAGATGAATTGATGCAACACGTTTATGGGGATAATGGTTTTTCTCCTGCACACATTTTCCCGTGGTTTTCACGATTCAAAAGTGGTGTGAACAATTATTACAAATGCACCTAGACCTAGACGCCAAATTTATGTTCGGAATGATGAACACATTGCAAAAGTTAAAGAACGGATGCAAAAAGATCATTGTTTTACTGTGAGGATGATGGCAGATGAATCTGGTGGTAATAGAAACCATTCATAACATTTTATTGCAATGTTTTGGCAAGAAAAAAGTTGCTTGCCAGTTTGTACCACATTCCTTGTCTGATGAGCAAAAACATCAGCGGGTTGAGTACCCAAGAGATATCATCAAAACAAGAATGTTTTGTCCAAAAACAAGTGTGTGTTCTCAGCCTTCCACCCTACTCCCTAAATTTGTCTCCCTGTGATTATTTTATATTCCTGAATTTAAAGTTACCATTGAAAGGACGCTTCTTTGACGATACCGATGACACCCAAAGGGCCGTAACATTGTCTTCAAGGGCTATAACAACAGAAGAACTACAGAGGTCGTTCCAGTGTTTGTTAGATCGTTCTACTTGCTGTATCAATGCACAATGGGCTTACTTTAAATCAAATACAAGTTATATCTTCAACTGTTGGTTATTTTAATATTTATGGAATTAGTCTCATTACCTAGTTGTCGGACCTTGTATTTATCTATATTAATAAAAATGTTAATTTTCCGAGTTTATTAACTACAGACTCGGACAATACTGAACCGATTGCTTTCAATTTTATACACAATATTATGTTTGACTCAAAGCGAGATTTTTTGTGAGAAAATCGCACAAACCACGAACGACGTAGCTCCAGCAATGGTCAAATCATTATTTGTTTCCTTGCCGGCCCGGATTTGTTTTTAGTTGATTGGCCACCTTCGACTGTTGAGCAGGGCTGCCAATAAATCCCTTTTCCCCCAGGATCAATCTCCGACATTTCTTCACCAATCGCTTTCAAATTTTCACACAACGTTGCCTTAGACTCCGCGCGTGTTTGCATGTTTGAGTTTTGCACAAACCACGAATGACGTAGCTCCAGCAACGATCATTTCCTTAGTGGTTTCATTGCCGGCCCGGATTTGTTTTTAGTTGTCGGCCACCTTTGTGTATAATACCGAACTTCACATTATTATATAATTTCATTTCTATTAAATTCTTGAATAGTTGTTAGCGTAGTTAGTTGTAAGCATTTCGCCTTTGCGCGATAGGCGTTCGATTACCCGTTGGGTGATTTTTTTTTTTTTGGGGGGGGGGGGGGGGCTAACTGGGTGGCTGCCACGTTTTGTTGTGGTTTACAGCTAGACTGTAATATCTACGCCTTTTCCCCCGCTCGATTGTGGGGTTTACAGCTAGTCTGCAATAGCGGCGATGTGATGCTCAATGTTCATGTCAAGGGTAATATTCGTTTGCCCTTGAGAGGGTGGTTGGCACGTTGTGTTGTGGTTTACATCTAGGCTGCAATATCTGACCTGAAGTCTTCAGTCTTCGGTACTAGAGTTTTAAGTAATCCGCCCTTCACGCGGATTACCGGTGTTCGATTTCCCGCTGGGTGCTAATTTTTGTTTTTCCTCTAAAGGGGCGGTTGGCACGTTCTGTTGTGGTTTACAGCTAGGTTGCGATATCTGCGCCTTACGCCCAAAGACATCCGATTTCAGTAAAGTCAAAATTAGTCTCCCCCCGACGCTTCGCTCGATCAAAAACTATTCGTTGATGACAGAAACTGTTAACTAAGACGGCTTACGGTCCAGTTTGGCTTGGGTCGACACGAATGCCAGGTTAATTTAAAATCGTCCCTTCAGAGAGGGAGAGACGACGAGTGCGGGTTTTTATTTCCGCTATTTGTGAGTATAGTGTACTTTTTTTCAATCACGGAATATTACTGTGGGTTCCACCACTGGTTAGGTGATGGAGTTTTATGTCGGAGGCACACTTAAACTAAACAGTCCGTGGCGACAGCATGCGGCGCCAACTTCTCTGGCTACAAAGACCTGTACAGACAGTAGTGACCGTTTTGTGTTGTTGTTGTCACGGTGGTGGTGGTAGTGGTAGCAGTAGTACTGGTACTCGATGGGTGATGTGGTAGCTGTTACACTGGGCACATTTACTTCTCAGTACAGATTAATGCTACCCATTTTAGTCTGGGTAGAAACGAATGCCAAGCTCAATTTAACAACAATATTTCGCCAGGAAATGAATTTCCCACACTTCGTAGAGGATGATATAATTGTCACGATGTGGGAGGATGGGGGTGGGGGTGGGTAGGGTTGATGCCAGACACTGTTAACTGAGAGAGCTCAAAGTATTATTTTAAAGTTCTCATTTCTTAACTATTTTTATTTTAACAATGTCGCCACGTGATAGTTTTTAAATCATTCTGAGAGGGAGATGTACTTGGGAAAGAGGTGGGGGTTATGACAGACACTGTTATCTCATAGAGCTTATAACTTTATTTTACAGTTCTCATTTCTTAAGTATTTATATTTTAATACCGCGTCCTCGACTATTCTTATTTTTGTGTGTGTGCCAGTTAGAGGTATAGCGGTCAGCTTTACTTCTACCTGTTTAAGCACAACAGATGCTTTAACCTCGATAAACAAATAATCTTTTTATCTTTCTCTAACAGTGCACTTTATTCGACCACTAATATCGACATTCACTGATATGTTGCGTGTTCTAGAGTTGGCATATCAGACTATCTCTGTAGCTGTGCAATCACTGATATTAACCATACAAGAGATGTGCGCTTTCTATTTTCTTTCTTTTCCATTTTACCATTCTGGGCCACAGCAACGCGTGGCCGGGTACAGCTAGTATTGTATAAAAATAGATGGGTAAGTTCTGATTGTGTGAATTAAATAAATATGTTGTTTTCAAAACAGTGAAACCGCGGTAACAAAAAGCCATAAAAACCGGGACAAAAAAGTGATATAACAATTTCGGTGACTAATACTTGTACATCGCTGCTGAGATCAAAAGTTGTTTCATGTTAATTGAGTGTTTGTACTGTAGCTTCACATTGTTATGCTTTAGAAAAAGTAGGTGCCTCACAACATTTATCTAAGGTCCTTACATGTCATTTTCTTACAGGACTGTTTTTGTAAGTTTAGAATGTGTGTGGTCCCTGTGCGGGCTTCAGGACCTCATTGTGTGGAACAAAGGAATAGATCCACTGCCCCTTAACAAACATGTCGTAAGAGTCAACTAATTAGGGATGTTTTCTTCGAAGCTAGAGAGCATTTGCTTGAGAGGCGAGGAACCAATACTCTGCATAAACATAAGCCAGACTAGTCATGTGCATGTAAATCTCCGGTACTGAATCTAAGCAAAAGTCCAGAAGTGGATAAACAACCAGAAGTTTCTGCTAGAGTTTACTGTCGGTGAACGTGAAGAAGAAGAGGGCGGAGAAAAAGAGAACATGCATTGGTATCTGAGTATATTTTTCTTCGTAAATCTTTATAGCTGTTATTTTGCATTCCCTTATTCTCTATACCAGCTGAACTGCAGCAGATCACTATTTGTAATATCTTTTTCCCCATTCTTGTTTAAGTAGTTTCCTTTCACCCAGTTCAAGGTGATTCCTTACAGCACACTTTCTGTGTCCCGTGCTAATGTAAACAGATAGCTTACAGAAATCAAAGAGATAGAATACCGGTTGTACAATTTGACATAGGTGCTGTGGAATACAGTAGATCTCATGTACAGAAACAGAGACAGGAAACTGTGTTTTCATGAGATTTGTTACAACTACCCTGCACCAAGAATATTCAATGGTCAGGAATTATTTAGAAAACACGTCTCCTGGTTAATACGAAGACATCATAGACACATTCAACTAAATAGAAAGTGAAAAGAGCGGCAATGAAGGAGAACCTCGTTAAGACGAAATACAAGCGACCGAAAAAAGTCACATTTCGTATTAAAACATTTACGCTAAGAGGGAGTAACACTAATACATCCTTGCTGGGACCAAAATTGTGTTCGTGTTAACCGAATTTTCGTCATAAGTGAGTTTGTTTTAAGGAAGTTTTACAGTTCCTCTTTGTTTCCTCTTCCTTTTTCTCCTTTTCGTTTTTCTTTTCCTTTACCTATTGCGTGCTGGAATGAATGTGTTGAACGGTTTTAGGTTTAGACAACTGATCAACATCATGGCACAAGGGTAGTAACCCTTAATAAGTGTGCCATTCTACTTCTGACTCAAGCCGAGTCCGAAGAATCTCAGCGCAGTGCACGAACTCCGTAGCATCAGCGCGGATTCTGAAATAATTTGGGTAGATTTTTAACTCCAAATGTTTGCCCTGGCAGTGCCGTTAGGCTACTCTTTTTCGATTTCCAACTGCCAAGGGATTTTTTTTTTTTACGTGAGCAAAAATACAAACAGGCCTCCGATCTTACTACCCAGAGACCAGGGAAAATTACTAGAA
>CAJHNH020000515.1:131448-211448 GCA_905116865.2 Candidula unifasciata | reverse complement strand
AAATGAGCTTAGCTCTATGGCAGGGGTGTAAAGTAGTATAGCTCTATGGCTAGGATGTAAAAGAGCATAGCTCCATGGCTGGGGTGTAAAAAAGACTAGCTCTGTGGCTGGGGTGTAAAAGAGCATAGCTATATGGCAGGGGTGTAAAATAGTATAGCTCTATGGCTAGGATGTAAAAGAGCATTTACATCGTGAAACACCGTAGCCTAGTGCCTGGACGCTTAATAGCCGACCGAATATCTTAGGTTCGAATCCTCGTCGTTCCCGAAATCTTTTACAATTAGCTTTAGCTCACAGGTTAACCTAGACTAACATGTAATATAAAATTTCTTGAGAATTAAGGTTGACATTCGATGTGTTTAACACATCACTCATGAAGTGTGGTGAAGCATTACAAAATATAGGTTTTGAACTTTATGTTCGATGCGACACTGGTGCCCAAAGTATTCTTTACATAACTCTACTTACCGTAACACTGCAGGAGTCCTTTTCGGGGCTTCTTGGTGGCGAGCAATGTTAAGCCATTTTAAAATGGCGCACACAATCTAGTCACAATTATAACTTAAAGCTCACCGTTAAAGGATGCTGGTTGAACGTGACGATTTTGCGTGTGTCAAAATCGGATTGGATCTGAAATATATATCATAATATGATCTGCGAAGAACTATTAAAAAAAAAAAAAAAAATTTGTTAATACAATTTGTTCACTAGTGTCATAACGTCTGCGTCAATACGGAATCGTTGTGCCTTGAGACCTTAAAGAGGTCCGAACAGATTATAGTCAGATGGTGGTGAAAGATTGGTATGGCTGTCGGCTGGATGTGTTAGAACTTCTCACCTCTTCCATGACAAAGCGACCTGAACAGTGTTCTCCAACACGAGGACGATAATTTTCGTTCAGCAGTTTTACACCGCGTGAAACCATTTTTTAGAAGGTTTTATGCAATCTGTTTAATGCAGAGGTTCTCAACCTATGGGTGGTGACCCTTTTGGAGGTCGAACAAGCCTTTCTTAGGGGTCGTCTAGAGGCATCGGAAAACACATACTCACTGAAGGTATGAAGTAACAGCGAAAATAATTATGTGATTGGGGCTCACCACAACATTATGAACTGTATTAAAGGGTCGTGGCATTAGGAAGGCTGAGAACCACTGGTCTAATGTAAAAATGTAGCGATTGCATCAATGCTTATTCAGTAATGAACTGAATCGCCACTGACTGACACACTGAGATATTCGGCATTACAGCTATGAGGGTGTTACCCATTTGTAGTAGAAACTATGCATGATGGAAAATGAACACATGCTCACTTAGTCATTAATCGTTTTCTTTTATGAGGTTAATAGATCACCGTATCCAACAAGCCTTTTCGATGTTACGTACCATGAACAGGTTTCAACTGATCAAATTCCGAATGATAATTTTTTTTCTTGTGTGGTGAAATCAACTCTCTTCCTCTGTCTGTCTGTCTGTCTGTCTGTCTGTCTGTCTGCCTGCCTACCTGCCTGCCTGTCTGTCTGTTTGTCTGTCTGTCTCTCTCTCTTTCTATATATATATATATATCTCTATATATATATATATATATATATATATATATATACATATATATAATCACCATATTATACCTGTATTAGGCACCGCAGTTTCCATAATTTCAGGGCAGTTAACCTCCTGTCATTTGTGCAGTTAGGGAGAGCACGACTCTCGCATATTCTAAATCTTTAAAAGTAGCAAGAGCAATTGTTCACACTTGGCAAAAGCAGTTCAACTTTGCGAATTCTCAACTACGGATGTTTTGGTTAGGTTTGGCCTCATGTGTTTGCATCTGATTTATCTGCTGGTGTTATATCTTGACACGTGATGTGAATCGCTGGAAGGTTTACATAATATACCGTCTGAATGTATTTAGGGTGCTTTCTGGCACGCATTTACAACACATATCTGGCAGAGGTGAAAACATAGAGAGTAAAAAAACGGGGGCAGGCTATACATATCACATATTTTCATCTACAATAATAAACATTTAAAGTACATAGTCTGAGAAACTGTATATACAGCAGGAAGTAAAACTGAGATAAAACAAGAGATTGTGAATGGGCAAAAATTAATTCAACCGTACAAGACAGATAACAAAGTATTAACACCTTCAAAACAGGGCAGATAATGAAGTATTAACATCGGCAGAAATATACAATTACATTTCACATTTTGAGCGCATGCATCAAGTTTTATGTGGCAACATTGGAAGAAATGGCATAGACCATTTTGCAATCACCAGAAAAGAAAATCTATTATTCTAAGCCTAACTTCTTGTTTTTTCTCTCTCTCATAAACTTGTCTTAGAACACCTTGAATTTTTAAAGAAGAAAAATACAGATTTAATTTTCAGATCTGCACAATAAGGAAAGCTGGCACATAAAAATTACGTCTGCGATAAGGAAATAATACTTTAAGAATATTTAATGTCTTCAGCCAGAGGTCCCCGTCGTGTGAGGCGGTGAACAGGAAAAAATAGAGATTGGGCGAAGTATGGCGTTGTCTTGTGCCCTGGGGCCGCTGAGGTAGCCGTGAAAAACTCCCTAGCTCACCTAGAAAGATCCTGACCAACGGGGCTCTGGTGAAGTTGCGACAGGCATAGTAAGCCGGCAGTTGATTTATTATTGCTACAGAGAATACAGTGTGATATAAAGCAAATGGACGAACGGTATTTAATCATGGCAATATTAAAAGTCTTCTAGAGAGCAAAGCGAAATACAGGATTTCAACAGCACGAGGTCGAGGTGGCCAAAAGAGTACGAAGCAGGTCCTTATAGAGTATCTCACTAGACACTCGAACTGGTAAAAGAGGAACTGAAGAAGAAGCCGACAGCTGCAATGATTTAGACAGAACATTACTGGCAAACATGGCTCAGTGAAGAAGTAAAAGTTGACCAGCGTGAAGGTGGGACGAGGGATGGAGATGCACTGTATATCAACGTTAATGAGTCGTGGAGCTGGCAAGAGACTAAGTCTTTCCAAAGAGCAGTAGCGTGTATGAAAAAGCACTTGCTACAAAATTTTGATAATGAATTAGATCAGAGGTTCTTAACCTTACCAATGCCATGACCATTTAATACTCTTGTTGTGGTGACCCCCACCATAATGTTATTTTTGTTGCTACTGCATAATTTTAGTGAATATGCGTTTTCCGCTGGCTTTAGACGACCCCTTGTGAAAGGGTCGTTCGATCTCCAAAGGGTCGCGATCTACTGGTTGAGAACTGCTGAATTAGACAGATTCAGTGAGTGGTTTCAGGAATCAAGAGCACAGGTAAACCCAGCAAAAATCCCCTTAACATGGTTCTTCTTCAATACCCTGTTTGTCAGTATACCTACGCCTGTCGTGAGCATGTGCGGTATAGATATCGAGAGAACGAACACGATGAAATATCTTGGCATGACTTTAGACTGATGCTTCTCACACAAGCATCATGTAGACAGTGTCATAGTCAGAGCAAGGAAAATGTCTCACGGCACTAAAGGTGATTGTATACGCAAACATTCAACAACGCCTACTTTCCTTTCTCTATCAGGGACATGTACTAATGTGTTATATAATTACCCCCCCCCCCCCCCACCCACTGTCAGCAGGGCCCAGCTAGAAAGACTCAACCAGGTACACAATGAGGCATCGAGGCACATGCTTGGCTGCACAAAAGAAACATCGAGCCACTAAGATTACCGGCGATGGCCACCAGACATTAAGTGGCATAGGTGTACTTGAGAGTATCATCAACCACCCCTGCACAACGCTGTCAATGATACAAAATGGATGCGCCTCAAAAGAGGCTGCTCCTGGATGTCCGAGGCTTAAAATCTAATTCAGCAAGTATGTGACCTAGACGAGATCAGGCACGGACAAGAATGGACGGGTATACCAGCAGACATGTATGACTTGTCAATGTTTGCCATTACATCGGGGGATGGGTGGGTGGAGGGGGGGGAGGGGTGGGGGGGGGGGGGGGGGGGGGGGTGGGGGGGGGGGGGGGGGGGGGGGGGGGGAGTGGGAGGGGTGGGGAATATTGCAGGAATCAGATACCCACCGCCGTAAATGCCGAAATAGTGGCACGGACTGATCAGCATCCACATCCAGGAATCATAGTAATTTATACAGATTGGTCAGGAAAATAATGGACGGTTATACTAGCAGACATGTATGTCTTGTCAATGTTTGCCATAACAAGGCGGGTGGGGGGAAAGGGGCGGGGGGATACTGCAGGAATCAGATACTCGCCGCCGTAAATGCCGAAATAATGGCACGGACTGATCAGCATTCACATCCAGGAATCCTAGTCATTTATACAGATTGGTCAGGAAAAGAATGGACGGTTATACCAGCAGACATGTATGTTTTGTCAATGTTTGCCATAACAAGGCGGGTGGGGGGAAAGGGGCGGGGGGATACTGCAGGAATCAGATACTCGCCGCCGTAAATGCCGAAATAATGGCACGGACTGATCAGCATTCACATCCAGGAATCCTAGTCATTTATACAGATTGGTCAGGAAAAGAATGGACGGTTATACCAGCAAACATGTATGTCTTGTCAATGTTTGCCATAACAAGGCGGGTGGGGGGAAAGGGGCGGGGGGATACTGCAGGAATCAGATACTCGCCGCCGTAAATGCCGAAATAATTGCACGGACTGATCAGCATTCACATCCAGGAATCCTAGTCATTTATACAGATTGGTCAGGAAA
Source organism: Candidula unifasciata (assembly GCA_905116865.2). Classification (NCBI taxonomy): domain Eukaryota; kingdom Metazoa; phylum Mollusca; class Gastropoda; order Stylommatophora; family Geomitridae; genus Candidula; species Candidula unifasciata. Next base: position 206,710 of record CAJHNH020000515.1, on the reverse strand, counting down.
AGAATGGACGGTTATACCAGCAAACATGTATGTCTTGTCAATGTTTGCCATACCACCGGGGGTGGGGGAAGGGTCATTTATACAGATTGGTCAGTGAAGCACGGATCGAAGTCAGCATGAGCATACACGGCACACACAAAAAGGAAGAACAATAGTAGACGATAGCGGTGCTTACAAGGCTACTTACCTCAGGCATGAGGTGGAGATAACTGTGGCTTTCAGAACACTCGCATGGGTAATAAAACAAGCAGTCTCACAAGAACTAATTTTTATTTCACACTCCATAAACAGAAAATCGCAATATGTAATATACGCTCCGAGTGGGTAGAAAGCATTCGGAAGTCACAGTTAACCTCCGCCATCTGGATCTACACACCTGGGCATACAGCAATGAAATGTAATGACAGAACTGACTAGCTGGCGAGCAATGCACCAGTGCAAACAGGAAAAAGCATAAACGGAGCTGGTATCGTCAACGCTGTATGGACTAAGCTGGAGGATAATGTTGAATCTCTGACGCTAACACGCTTGCGTGTCCTGTTGTCTTTGAGGTGAAGAAAATAATGCTATAACCAACTTCTCATGGGACCAATCAGTGTAGGTACACAGGAATGGTTGATGCATCCGAGGTTTGGGCCCGCATAGGAATGCCCAATGTGCAGTGACGTCAACTGTGATAACGTAACGTAACATCTTTCTAAGGCACCCCTACTCACTTACAAGCTGAGATGCAAACATACCCACTCTCTCATATGTACACACATACTCATCTATTTTCCTATCTACACACACATATGTACACACTACATATATATATATATATATATATATATATATATATATATATATATATATATATATATATTGCACGAAAGAGCTGCCGTGGTGTGGAGGTTAGGTCGTAGGTTCAAATCTCCATCAAGCCAAATAATTTTGTTTCAGGTCGACCTAGCCTAAAAAGGTGACAGGTGAAGTCCTAAGAGGTAAAAGCTGCCGGCGAGATCCATGAGTGCCGATTGGTCTATAAAATATGGGTCCAGCATTATACGCCTCATGCGCCCAATGGCGTGGAAACCGGAGCTTTACTAGCCCTTTCGCTGCTACGTTCCCGGAAATAGTTGTCTTCCCTGTGCTAAGCAATGGGAACAAAAAATCTCTGCTGTGCGCAATACTTTTCTATCCTCCAAACGCAAAAGATGCTTCGGCGGTGAGGGTTTTATTTTGTACACCTAAAAAATTTTACCCTGGGGAGTTGTGTGGTTGGTCCGAGTGGTGACAAGTCAGAGGCACGATGGTGCCCCACAAACTTGACTAACGGAGCTATCACCCTTCTGGGGGAGGGAATTAATGGAAAGAACTGTTCCCAGTCCGTATCCCAAAATTTGATTGACGAACCTACCACGGCTGCCACTTTAATCAGTTATAAAAAATTTATAATAATACTTGAGTCGTCCGTTGCTGAAAAGTAGCAGAAACTAAAAGGAAAATTTACAATAAATAAAAAAAAAAAAAAAACTTCGGGGGTTGAACACCGACCCTCCGATTCTAAGGCTAACGTGATACCAACTACACTATGCTACCTCTTGACGAATTGCGCTGTGTAAATGATAATAATGAATGATGTGCGTAGACTATCAATAAAGTGTCTAAGCGTGTAGTCTATCGCCGCCTGCATGAGCACTGTTGTCTGAGAAATGTTTGAGATTCTCAACAATAGTAAAAATATGGCCCTCGACATTATTTTACGGGAGTTTTTAGCAAACAGTCTTTGCTCAAGTACTCTATTTTGAGTTTCATTGTTCTAAGCATTAGTAGACAGACAGCAAAAAAAAAAAAAAAAAAGTTCGTCCGAATCTGTGTCTGTCCATCGGGAAAGAGGAGAATTTTTAGTGACTTAACTGTTTGAATTTACAGTAGCAGAAATACGGTTAGAGCTGGAGTCATCAAAATTATGCACTACTGGTTTCAAATCATCGGTTCATCAAAATAACTGATCAATTTATTGCTATTTTGATAGCGCTTCATTGTCGCTGCTCTCTGATTCCGACGATGAGAACGTCGGACAGGCAAACAGTTTTTTTGGACACGCCGGTTTCAGCAGTCGATACTGATGGCCTAGTCAAATCTTCTTGTTCACGGTCAGAAGTACACATTCAAAGTCATCTTCTCTATCACTTCTTGACAGAAACTCCATCAATTCTTCATCAACTTTAACAAGTTTTCTTGCCATTTTGTACTAAGTGTAAAATAATCCAAAAGCACAAATATATATCAGGGCACAAAAAACACAGATCACCGACCACGCTGTCACGGTAAACAAAGCAACGGGATAACGCAGAATGCAGTAAACACACCTTAAACACACCTAAAAGCACGTTCCAGTGCTTTTAATCATATGTAAATGAAAGTTTAATATAAACATAGCTAATGTATATTGCCCTTCAGCCAATAAAATACGAGGTAACAGAAATCTGTAAGAAAAGTCCAAAAACGGCTTGGGACGTCCATAGCACTGGGGTCAAGAAAAAAAAATAACGTCCAAAGACGGGCGTAGCAGCGTACGGGAAATCGGGAAAAGACGTCCATAGCAGCGAAAGGGCTAGAGAGTTGAGTCACTCTTGAGCTTACTGCGTGGCACTTTCCATAAATGACTTACTGCTCCAATTAGATACCAAGATTTGTGTGTGCACTGATAGTGTTGGAGTTCTCACTTGCTATTGATGGCCTTAACATGTTTCCTAACTGTTATTCTACAAATTTAATTTTTCGAGATAGATCTTTTTTGCCGTGTGAATAAAAAAAAAAAAAAAAATCGGGATGCGGGATTCGTCATTCTATATAGTTTTCTGATACATTGAATATTTAGTATACAGTGTGTAAAATTCAGTTTTATGTTAAAAATTTGTGCACATTTTTAACAGTTTCAAAGCGGAAGTCCTTAACTTTTTTTTTCAATGAGATGTGCTCACACGCGCGCGCGCACACACACAGAAAGAGAGAAGGGTGGAAGAGATAGACAGTGGACATACTATTTTGTACAATTTAAATATGTGGCGGTATTTGCTTTCACTTAACTCCACCAGAACGAATCAGGCCTCTCACAATGTGCCACCATAACTGAGATATCTTGCTTGGCACCAGCTCTTGACACCTCTTGTAGGGTTGCGATATTCTGGATAATGTATACCCTTGTAAACACAAACATTCGACCCACCGCACAATTGGACTGGTTGTGTTTTTATAGGCGGTGTCAGCCAGTAAGTGGGTTGATCTATCTGTTTTGCCTTTCAATTGTTTCCTAGAATTCACCCTTCACAGGCAAGGCGTTTTTTTTTTCTTGGGGAAATAATTTGGTGTATGCGAGAGGTCGTTGAGCGAAGTAGTCAGTGCTTGCCTCCAGGCTTTGTGTTCTTATGTTGAATCAGCGTCAGGGTGACGTCCCCCCTCCCCATACACACATTATCTGGAGTTCAAACTTACAAAAGTTACCAAGAAATGTATGAAGTAAAGTCAAACATGATGGCTGCACCACCTATCGAGTGCAGGCTGTCCCAGAAAATTATGGATCAGGCCAGGGCTTTTTCGTTTTTATTTTTGACAATACACAGTATCATCATTTGTCGAATGCATCACTTTATCATGTTTTTCAGCACACTGTAACAGACACTTTGTGGTACTTACCGGCACCTTTAATTGCGAACAGCACCTTTTATTAACATTATGTCTTCAATACCAGCAACTTATTAATAGACATTCTGTGTGGGTACAGGCATCTTTTATTAACATTGTCTTGAGTAGTGTAATAATGTACATGTACTGTTTATGTAATAAAAGTCATTTAATTTTGGCCGCTGTATGCACTTGATAACTCTGCCTAAATAGGTACCTGATATTGTCCTGGGAAGTAAAGGCAGCCCATCCAAACACCTGAAAGCATAGAAAGGTGTCCTTTACTTTTGAACTTTTATATGGAAACACACACAACCACACATATTCCAATAAACCTAAAATCATACAACAAAAAGTAAGGACATAGAATCTGTGAAAACTAAATTTAATATGAACATGAAATTACAATAATTACAAACAACACCAGTGCTATCAGATATCAAACTACAAAATCTGTACATTTGCTAGTCCTATTTAAAACAACAAACAACATGCCAGTGAATATAAATGTTATAGAACTGTTTTAAACAATTAGTTGGACGGAAAAGAGCACAACTGTTTGGTTTCAATTGAACTCAAAACATAAATAAGCACTGACTATTATCATGAAAAATTCACTATTTATTTAACAATATTTAACACTTAACAATAACCCCCCCCCCCCCCCACCCCTGAAAAAAAAGTAAACACATAACTTCCCCCCCCCCCCCCCCCCCCCCCCTAACCCTTAAAAAAAAGTAAACATATAGCTTCTGAAAGAAACATAATCTGATAATAATTCTGACATTTAAAATCGTAACTTAATGAGTGATATTTTAAACTGTACTTAAAAATACCGTATGGTTCACCAAGTCAATCAATATTTGCACCTGGGTCATCAATAGTTTTTAGCGGTATGGGCTTTTCAGATAACTATGTGTTTCTTTCCTTCTTCCCCCCCCCCCCAACAATAAAATAAAGTTAGTTGCGTATCCTTTACAGGACGTTGCAGAACCAACCCTAACAGCCCCTGGCTGTTGTGTGGTTTATCTAGGCAATTTACGTCCAGTAGTTTGCCATTGCTTCTGGACGGTCGGCTTTACAGAGCCGACCCCCAACAATATACAGCCAAGAAAAATGCAATATTTTGGGCAAAGAAGACATGAAAGGTAACAGCAGCAGTGCTGCAGTTAGATGTGCCTACAAGCACAACCCAAGTGTTCTTAGTCAACCCAGGCTAAAATGGGCACTAGGCAGTGAACTGGGAAGTAAAGGCAGCTAGCGTAATGTTGACCAAATCACTCATCAAGTGCCAGCTGGCCTATATAAATAGGGGTCTACTAATATATGCCCAATGTGCCAATGGCATGACAAGGCATTGGTCTTTAACTTTGGAAAAAAAAGGTATGTAAAAAATAAGTATGAAAGGAAAAGTCCTAGGCAGAATTTGTAGCCAAATTTCAGGGTATTTCTGCCTTATTCAGGGGTGTAACAGGCGTATGCTGTACTTTATTCATGCGCACACATGTGGGTATACTCAAACATATAGTGTTTTTTACATCTCCTCTAGACCTGGTGGCTACCTTTTTTCCCCCCCTCTAATAAGTTATCACCATATTCTATTCTAGTGATATTTGAAGGACACTGTATTAGAGGGAAGTGCAAATAAAGGGATTCTGAGTCATATCAGGAAAACACAAACAGTGGTTATGTTAAGAAACATTATAACATCAACATGTCATTTAACAACAGAAGGAAAATACACTGCACAATCAATAACTAGAATTTAATATTTAAGGACAATCATAACATAAGATAAAAGATGCATGACAAGATAAGCCAAGCAAAAGCTGCATTTTAGAAAATACAAAATATCTTATGCAGTAAGTCACTTTTACTGAAAGAGACTATGGCAGTGAATCTCGGAATGACAATAAACAAATCAGGAAGGACTGGAAGGCAGTAAAGATGTGGTTTCTGAGATTCTTCCTCTTCTTCTGCATTTCGCCCCTACAAGGGTGGTTGATACATTGTGTTGTGATTTACAACTAGGCTGTGATATCTGTGTATTTCAACCCAACACATCCAGTTTCAGCACTCTTTTAATTGGTCACCTTTTATGATATGCTTGTTAAGGGGCAGTGTGTTTAACCTTGTTACTCCAAAACAGGGCCTGGAACCTGCACAGGAAGTTGCTTCTGGGATGCATTTTGTAAAAACATTAGAAAATTGGTAAAACGAACAATGATTGTCTAGAGAGACAACAATATACAATATGACATAATATGCAAACAAAAAGAAAAGAATAGATTAAGGACTTAGCCAGATTTCATTGAGCTATAGCACATCAGTAGTCTGTACTATCTAATTACAGTTGCAACTTCATAGCAAATGGGTCCCCCCATGTTGCTCCATTCTTGTGCCAACGAAAACCAAACACAGAATATATATTTCACTGTTATTGTTTCAACAATTAAGCAGACATAGACTGCAGTCTTAGTAAGTCCAACAGCATACGCATGCCTTAAATGCATATGGCAGCAGTCAGAAGTGCAGACACAAACAGTCTGATACTAGAAATGCAGCTCATCACTAATAGAAGCAGCAATTATAACATATCAGTGCACTTAACCGCTTAAGGCATCACAACTTTTCTGGCAACATGCAACTCACCATTTTCTTAAATTGGAGTTCACAACACAAGCCATGTTGGTCACAGTCAAAAAACGTTCAAAGTTAAATCTGCAGCTCACAGTGTCATGCCATGCACTCAACTCAGTATCTGGGTGAAATAAACTATCTGTTCTCTGTTAACACCGAATGTTGGGAGGCATATATCAAACTTGATATCCCACTTTTGCAAACTGCTTCAGATGGACAAGTGCATGGGGAGGATACCAGCCTTATCCCAGGATGAGGAAATGAAACCTGAAACTTTAATGTTATTGGGGACAGATCAGGCAGCTTGGTTGGCAGTTGGTCTTGGAAGGAAGCTAGGACAAATGGACAGAGCACTAGCCTTCTGATCTGGAAGCTTCCACATCATAAAAAGGTTAAAGTCGAGTGGATCAACTTCACTGCACCAAGTTTTATCCCATATGGCTCTCTCCCTCCTCAGAACGACTAGTCACCTGCCGAGAAGGTCACACAAAGCACAAACTCTGTAGCTCTGGCGATGATCCACAGGGATCTCTGTAAACATTGCACTCATAACCTTAACCTATATGCTTTGTTCCAAACAAATTAGTGTTAACTTTTCTTTGGAGTTTACAAAGCCGGACAAGTATGTGATCACAGTGCATGGGAAACACATGATCGCTACAATACTGTCCAGGTTTTGTGTTATGCCTTTTATAGCACAATGGTAAACTATTGTCTGAAAAGATGGAAAAGTGCCAACAGGCTATGAAGACTGGAAAGATCATCTGTACACGCGAGTCAGATCATGAGAAATGATTCTGGGCTACATTAGGTGCTGACACATGGAGCAATATCAATAAGATTGATCCATACCAGTAGGGTCAGATGTTTGTGGAGATGCATGAAAGCCTGTATTTGGAAAGGCTTGACAGTGATATCATAAATGTGTTGATGACTTATCATCATCATCATGTATCTCAAAGCTGAAATAAGTGTTTATGTCTCAACAATAATTCTAGAAAATTCCCTGTGTGTAGTTCTAGGGCCTCATTAAAGGGAGTTAAAAAAAACAACAACAACAGAACAGACCCACCGTCTCCACTAACTAACATGTTGTTTATAAAGAAAAACAAAACAATTAAAGGGGTTTTCTTTAAAGTCAGAATGCGTCTGCCTGAGAGGCGGGGAATCAACAATATGCTTACAAATAAGCCAGATCTGTAAAATGGTTGTGCATGCAAAATTCGAATTCCAAAATAAGACTAAAGTCCACAAGTGAAAAAATAACCAGAACTTTTCTGAAGTTTACAGCTGGTGAAAACGAAGAAAAAGAAGAAGAAGATTCTAGAAAATACAGTCCTGCTGCTTTCAAGTTCTCCAAAATACCTTTTAAATTTTCAGATGATTTTTTTTGATTTGCTAAACCACTCAGCCACTAGATGCTTGCTGTTGGCTAAAAGGGTCTTGGATTTTAATCCACATAAATGCAGATTTGTATAACTGATCTGAGCCTCTCAGGCTCAACAAGCCTAAAACTGGAATCAGGGAATGTCCTGTAAGTTTAAGTGGCTAGCAAGATGTCGACTACATCCCTCGAGGGTCAAGTGATCAAAAGAAATTTAAAACTGAATCCCTGTAGTCATGCAGGAAATAGCTGTTTAACACACAGTGTTTGGTTTAGCTCACAACCAGGTATAATACAATAACATCTTCAACGATCTTCCTGGAATGAAGTCCAATAAAGTAATGTGTCTTTCCGTGTATAAGACAATATGTTTTCCCAAATTTTGTATTCAGCTTGAAATTGGGGGTCGTCTTATGCATGGAATGTGTTTCAAATATTTATTTCCAAATTCGGGGCTGAAAAAAAACATAAGTGTCGGTGTATATATATATATACATAGGGGCGTCTTATACACACAATTATAAGTTAATCATATCAGGCATTCTGGAAGATGAGGTAAAGTAGTGTCTAGTTGTTTGTCTGCCATACTGAAGGTCTTTGGTTTAAAACTGCATCAAGGCAGATTATTTTTTTTTCAAAACTGACCTTGGCTTAGATGTTAATTAAACCTAAAATGGGTACCAGATAATGTCATGGGAACTAAAGGTGGTCAGGATGACGGTGATCACGTCATCTAGAGTGCCAGCTGGTAAAAAAATAGTGTTAGTCTAGCAACATTATGCCAGATGCACTACTAGCGTAAGGGTCCTTTATCAGGCAGACTGCATCATCCTATGACACCTATACAGTCATATCTGAGTAGAACAATGAGCGACACAGGCTAACGCTACACCTCAATCACAGTTAAAACATGCAAAAATTCTTATAATAAAACAACTTCAACTTTTTATATACCTTTTTGTCAAGTTATTGCTTCATGTAAAACTGTTTAATAATAAAACAAGAGAATGCATTTGATTCTTCCATATTTAAATGCTAGTTAAACAAATAAAGGCAGCTCTACAGCAATTGCTGCAGTCAGGGTGTGTAGTGTTAGGTTTTCACACATTCTAGGCCTTGGAATGAGGTGGGGTGACTTGTTCCTTCATCACCTTTTTTTTCATTGATTAACACTACCCCCCGCGCCTCCCCCCACACACCTGGAAATTATCTGGTAACTGTCATTACTGTCTGTTTTTTACCCCTTTTCAGGTGTAGGCAGGGGAATTACTTGGCTTGTGTGTCCCAAGTCGGCTCTGTAGCTAAGTCGATGTGAACGCTTCATAATGCCGGGGTGCCGGGTTTGATCCCAGCTGCGGGCCATGCGCCTTGCGTTGGTTTCAACAGTGGTATCAGGGGGCCAACCATCCAGTAAGCAATGGCAAACTACTGAACGTAAATTTGCCTAGAGAAACCACACAACAGCCAGGGGCTGCTGGGGTGGGTTCTGCAACTTCCTGTAAAGGATACACAACTAACCTTAGTGTGTCCCAAGTGAAGTACCTTGACTGTTTAACATAACAATAATTAAAAATGGTTTTATTTATGAAAATCTGACTTTGGAATCAACCCAGCCACACCAAATGACACATTCGATTTCTACCGGTAAGAAAATACTATGTGGAATGGAGCAAGTCACCGCACAAATGAATGTTTAATAAACTTCCCACACATGCAGGTCCTCCATAGGTATTATCTTCATGACACCGAGAACTCTGAACTGCAGTTGACACGTTTACTGTATTGTTAATCTTTACAGCTGTTTCACTTTTTAACTTTTTCTAACAGATTTAAAAATAAATGGAACAAATGAGACGCACAGTCAGGCTTCAGATCACCAAAATGCTTCTGTCTCGCTGGTGTGTACATGTAATTGAGATTCAGTTTTTTCTGGCACAGATAGGACAGAAAGAATTCTAAAACAGTTTGCCGGAGCCCTTCAGACCTCAGGTCGAACTTGAATATGACCAGGATGATGTACTCTAAAAAGCTCTTAGTGCTCTGGTGAGGAAAGAAGAGTAAAACAATTTTTAAAATATATATATATGTATCTGTGTGTGTGTGTGTGTATATATATATATATATATTTACACTTCTCCTTCATGTATCCTACTGCTTATGCCATAAAGCATTGTAGGGAGGAGTTACAAGCAGTTCCTGTTTTCTGCTAGTTGCGTGCCTTGTGTTAATGCCATAATGTTTTTCTGTCGTGTCTCTTTTACTCCTTTAACCCCTCTCTTACTTGGTCAGCCTTTTGCCCTCTAGCCTGCTGTTCTCAATTAGTAGCTCTAGCTGCTGATTGATTTTGTTTTATTCTGAACAGAGGCCATAATCATTTGATTCTTTGATGTTCTGGTACTGAGCCTAACATGTTCTCAGTTATTTATTGGTGATGCTGTCTCTACTTGTTTTGCTGAAACACTTCCTCTCAAACGTTGCAATTGAAAAAAAAAATATACTGCAGATTATTTATAAATGACATAAGCTCCCATGTCGACCCAGCCTTGAATGGGTATAAGGAAATTTGCTGGCACTTACAGGTGGCAAGCTTGATTAGTGCTAACAGATCTTCAACTTTTCTCACAGATTTTTATGGACCGTTTTCTTGTGGGTCAAAGGGCAATATACATTAGCTATATTTATATCTAACTGACCCATTTACATAGATTAAAAACACTGCCAGGTGCATTCAAGTGTGTTTATTGCATTCCGCTGTATCCTGTTGCTTTGTTTACCATAGCAGCGTGGTCGGTGATCCATGTATTTTGTGATCTAATACATATTTTTGTGATTTTGGATTATTCTACAATTGCCACAAAATAGCAAGAAAACTTGTCAAAGTTGACGAAGAATGAAAGTAGTTTCTTTCAAAAAGTAATAGTGAGGATGACTTTGAAATGTGCAAGCTATTAGCTGGGTCATCTTCACTGCACGCCCGCAGACTTGTGTACTTCTGGCATGAGCAAGACCATCTGTCTGACCCAGCCTTCAACATCAACAGGGTGCGAAATGGATCCCCCAATGATCATCAAGAGGATACGGTCATGTACTGACATGATGATTAAAATAATTTTTTTTAAATACAACGGACTATTACATTGTACAAAAGTGGTCATATTTTTGGGTGTCGTTATTGTATCATAGTATAGTGTTCAACCCCCACTCCCCCCCCCCCCCCTTTCCACCCCTCAAAATGGGATTTCTTTTTTTTTTCAACTTAAAAATTTTGCTTTCAGTTTTTGCCACTTTTCAGCAACAGATGACTTAAGTATTTTTCGTTTCAATGTTATAACATGATGACTATAATTAATTCTGATTAAACTGGGAGCCGCAGTAGATTCACCAATCAAAATTTGGGGGTAGGGACTAGGAACAGTTCTTCCCACCTCCCCCCCCCCCCCCTATTATGATGATGTAGCAGCGAAAGGGTTAATGCTTTTTTTTTTTCACAAGACCAAAAATCTCTGTACAGGTCCTGGGTTCCCATTGTTGGGTGAAGATTGGGAAAAGGGGGGGGGGGGGAATAAACAGGCCCACTGCCCCCTAACATGACTGCTCTAAAGGTCTACTAATCAGGGGTGTTTCCTTACAAGTGGGGTGCAGGTGAGGAACCAACAGTCTGCACACACAAAAAACTGGATCCCTTAATTAGATGTACAAATATAATTGCAATTCTGGAGCAAGGTCAAAGCAGTGCAGAAGTGGATAAACAACCAGAATTGTGCCCTGGAGTTTATAGATGGTGATTGAGAAGAACAAAATGAAAAGAAGAAAAGACTCTTTGTTTCTTTTCTGTAATATCATCATCTTGTTGTGCCATTACACAACTCATAAGGTGCGCCTTTAGTCCTCCATTCCTTCTATCCTTTCAATTTTATAGATGAAATCTTATCCAGTAACCTCAGATTCTCTTGACAATGTTCCTCTTAGTGTCCTCATCTCCTCAATCTATATGCTTTTTCTATGGTGCCTGTCTGGTGATTCTTTGCCCACTTCTCCTCATAATCTGCCTGTGCCTTCTTACTTACAGGACTGTTACTATCACTAAAATAATATTTCAAACAATACAATTTAACTCTTAGCATAAATCACCAAAAATATTTCAGGATATTTAAATGGTTTAATTTTCTTGTCACTGGTAGTAATGACATCAGTTTCACACATTTGTAAATTATGATTAGTTTATTCAAGTGCTCTGATTTTTGCTCTAACACCAGCTGTCGTAGGTAACCATTTATTGTTGAACGCATCCAGTCCATGACCAGTCTTTTTCACATTCACATGCAGTAAACTTTCTGGCAGAAAGTTCTGGTTGTTCATCCATTTCTAGACTTTGGTCTTATTTCAGAACTTGAGTTTTGCATGCGTATCAGTTTTACAGATCTGGCATATATATGTATGCAGACTGCTGGTTCCTCTTCTCTCAGGCTGATGTGCCCTAATTTTGAAGAAGTCAACCCGAAATAGTTGTCTCCTTTTTAGGTGGCAGGGGTTCTATTCTTTCTTCCTCCCAAATAGGGCCCCGGAACCCAAAATGGGAAGTGTCAAATATAAAAACAAGATATAAACAACAGTAAGTCTCAAATAATTAAGAGCATTTCATACACAAAAAATTGCTGTATGAAAGTTTAGTGATTTTGATTATGACAATACAACTCACTTTCTCCAGATGCCGAAGAGCTCTTCCTGGATCTGAACTGTTCTCTACTAAAACAGACACATCCTGAGCTCTGAGTACTGGTTCCTGTATCAGAGAATGTAAATGTTGTTGATATTATGCAGTAATTAGGGTTAGGATTAGATTGGTCAGCTGTAAGAAGACAGAAATATCCATATGCAACATACAAAAATGGCTTCTCTTTTTCTGGTTGTACACGACCGTATGCAGTACCGATACCTTTTTTTTAGACATAATGTTTTTCAGCGCTGCTGTAATAAATAGACACCAGTAACAGTTTTAGACACTTTAAGGTGAGTACTGGTACCTTTAGAAGAAAAAAAAAAGCACTGCATACAAGTAAATGTAGGAATTCTTAAAAAGTTGACTTAGTACAGCTATTTTAGAACAGTCATACCATCTAGTATAAAATGCGTTGAATTTAGAATATACAATGACCTGGAGAACACAGTATTTTGAATTGTGGAAAATAATAAATGGTTCTTTAATTCTGCTTCTTCTTCTCTTCCTGCAGTTAGCTCAGCCAAGTGTAGGGGAGAGATGTAAGGATCTTTACTGTATTTTATTTAACATGCTATGTAGACTGATCTTCCTCTCTCTGAAGCTGTTCTTGATTCTCATGAGATAATCTGTTGGTGCTTAATGAATTGTACAACTGGTTTCAGGTCTAGCCTTCTGACTGATTTATTCATTTTTAATTTGATTGGAATTCCTGCAGCTTTTCTAAGAATAACCATCTCTGCAATGATTTTCCTACTACCACTGGTTGTGTGCCCATTGGTCTGGAAAAAATATGGGGAGGAGGGTGAGTTGAGGTTCTGGAAGATATTCAACATTGGAGGGGAAACAGGGGCAGGTTGATTTTTAATCAGGTTGCAACTGGTACTATTAGCATGTCCTCTCGTCACTGGTTTCTGAAGAAGGAGACATAAAATCATATACATAGCAACCAGCTAATGGATGGTGAGTTGCTTGGTACTGAAAAAGTTAAAATGTGTAACCCTCAAACATAAATTTAAGAACCGCTGAATCTGTCATAAGGTGATTCTTGTGAGTATAAAGTAAACATTAGTCAAGACAAGCATGAACACACTCCTACATTCAGCTGATCCAGCCAGTCACACATAATCCCACACAGAACCAGAGGATCTTCTTCTCCAGCCAGGTCCTGCCAGGCTTTCTCTGTCTTGTTCAAGCTTCCTGAAGAAGAAAAAAATGGATGTTGAAAATACAGGTGACTGTAGTCATGTTAATGTCAGGAAGTTACCGAACACGACACTAACTATGACTACTAATAGCAAAAAGGAAATATAATCTTCATGTATAATATCTTTGTGTGTCCATCCTCTGACACTGAAAATTGGTTTTCTCAGAGTAGCTTCATCTTCAATCATTTCTACGCCAGTTCAATTGTGATCACCACAGCTAACAAAGTATCTGTGCAAGAGATAAAAATTCATTCCCACAGCACTTTTTTCATGTTTAACTTTTTTGCCCCATAAAAATCTTTATTAAAAGAATATTTTAAAAAATAAAACTTCTTTCAAAATTTAATTAAACAGAAATGCATTGTTATAATTCTCTAAAACCGTACCTTAAAAACTAGGGAAGAGAACAAGAAACAGAAGAAATGTGCAGTCCTTGGTGTGATTCATAAAATTCTGCGGGAGTGTAACCTATGACAACCAAGCAGACAGATGAGCCTGCTAGTTATTGCATCATCATGATCCTCAGGTCATTAAAAAGATGGATTTTTTCATACTCAAGAATCAAAGATGATTTCTTCATATGTAAAGAAACAATCATTAAATATAAAGCAAACAGAGCAAACAAATAAGAGCTTACCTCCCTTTGACTAAGAAAGCATGGTTTTGTTGACACAGCACCAAAGAGCAAAGTGACATCGTCATAAGTTTAGTATGAGGTCACAATGACAAAAAGGTCATTTTCTTTCTCTGCTAATAATATTCTATTTATATGTTTGTTTATATAAATAATATATATATTTATATAATATTTTTTTAAAATACAATAGTACCCACCTCTGTCTTCACACTAAGCAGTAGCAACCAGCACCAAAGCTGTAATATAGGCATACTGACCTCTGCCTATAAATGTCATGTCCAGACATACACACACATAAAATCTGTAAAAGTCAGAAAACAGGCTTTCTCCGGGAGATAGGGTTAAAACAGAATTTACTGTTTACTCTATGCTGCATAAGTATTCTGACACCTCTCGCTGGTTAAACAAAATGACAGGTTACTTCACGTCTGCTCACTGAGTGGTATGCAAATTTTGCCAGTTCCTAGATGAATGTTGCTTGTTTGGATGTTATGCTTTGCTTTGTGGATGGCATCCCATTATTAACCCTCGGATGGTGTATGCTTTATGGTGCATTCACTCATGTACTTATTACCACCTGATAATCTTATATAAGAAGGAAGACCAACGTGTTGAGTGTGGTCTACCAGTCAATCAGCAAGCCATGAGAGGTAATCAAAGTGCTTTATTTTTTTCTCTCCTTTTTTAGGTCTTCTTTATTAGTCTGTTTCTATAGTCTACAAAGTAGAAGAGCAGAGATTTCTGAAATAAAAATTAGCCCTCAAACCTAAAAAAGATGGCCTCAAATGTTGTACACAGATATTTTTTTTTTTAATAATCATTAGGAAAATGCTACTTTAGAGCTCAGATATACAGTGTATCCCAAAAAGAAAGAAAAAAAATTTTATGGAATTTAAAAAAAAAAAATATATAATAATATGCTCTACATGACTTTCATTGTGTTGAAAACCCATTTTGAAGTTTCCTCCACTGCCGAAAAAACATGTAAAAAACAGCTGGAGTTGTGCTTGTAACAGCTTTGATGACATGTTTATGTTTCCTATATATGGACACTTATGGGACAACCTGATTAGCTACAGCTATTACCTTAAAACTGCTTTATTTGCAGTTACATTGCAGTTTTTGAAATGTGTTGCTTGCCTGCTGACATGAAGGTCTGGAACTTGAATCCATATCACAGCAGGGTTTTATAATTACTAAGGCCTCCCAGGTTGAAGCAGCCAAAAATGGATATGAGGAAAAGTTCAGGGAAGTGAAATCATCCAGCATAATGCTACCCATTGAAATCTTATTTGTATGTGAAAACATATGTTAGTACCATATGCCTGACGCGCTACAGGAGTAGTAAAGTAAAAAAGTAAAGATCCCTTTTCACGCCTTTCGGCGCATCGGGCATATGGGCAGAGCGTCCCATATTTTTACAGACCATCAGCACTCTGTGGGTAATGTGGTCAGCATTATGCCGGCTGTCTTTACTTTCCCAGGACAGCCCATCCTGGTACCCATTTTAGGCTGGGTCGACCTGCGATGTCCCATACCACGATAAAAATCCACGCAGCCTGCATTGGGTATCAATCGCGGTATGCTGGCTTACAAGTCGGACTCGCAACGCCTTAGACAGGAGTAGAGAAGACCTTAAACTGATTTTTACAAAGAATAAACTGGCAAAACTAACCTTCAAGTCAGCAATTCTCTGTAACACATGGGCTGGACAGTCCATCTTTATAACTGCCTCCCACAGAAAGATCTGCATCCATCACCGCGGACATCCTACCCAAACAAGCAGAACTAATATCATCACTGTCACTTTCACTTTCTTCTGTAATTTTTGTGATTTCTTCTGCTTGTTTCTGAGCCTTTTTATACTCGTTTCGGATTTGTCCATAAACTATACAATCATCATCATCCTCAGCATCATCAATTACTGAACTTGATATACTGGTGACATCATCTACAGTTCCCTGTAAATTATTCACGTGTTCTGACGATAAGGGGGAAGCAGTCTTCTCATGCAACCTTCCAGAGACATCACAATGAGAAGTATGAAGAAATACATCACTATCTGGGATGTATTCTGCACCCTCTTCTGCACCTAGCTGGTCGTATGGAAATGGGTCTCTAGTAGTTAAACCATCAAACAGGGATTCCAGATCTGAGGGCAGAGGTGTGTTGCGAAGAGATGAGAGAGCATTTCCTTTGCCACACAGCTCCAGTAGTCTTTCACAGCTTACGTATATAACCTACATCAGAAATAAACAAGAAAACATCTATGTATGAAGTGTAAGTAATATTATTACTTATGTATGTAAATTATCAGTCATTTAATATATCAGAGGAACAAAATCAATTATCTATACAGAGTGACAATATCAGTTACCATTTTTTTAAGTGTATAAGATGACCACAAGTTTTAAACAGGAAAACAAAAAATTTGGGTTGTTTTATAATAGAATGAGTTTAAAATATTTGTTCCTTAAATTCTGGGCTAATACATAGGGGTAGCCTCATACGTAAGGGAATTTTACACACTGAAAAATATGGTATATATTTAGAGTATCCATATCAAGTATATTTGTAGAGTAACTTTATTAATTATGTATGTAGATTAACACTATTAATTATAAATGTAGAGTAATTTTATCAATTATGTATGTTGATTAACACAATCAAATATAAATATAGTGTAACTTTATTAATTATGTATGTAGATTAACACTACTGAATATAAATGTAGAGTAACTTTACCAATTATACATGCAGATTAACACAATTAATTATAAATGTAGCGTAAAACTACCCAAGAGTATGCAGTTTGGCCATCAGAATTGATTAAGGCCACTCAAAATCAAAAAGTAAAAATAATCAATGAATGTGACTACGAAGATGACTAATCAGTTCAATTTTAGCCTGGAAAGATCTTGAGCAGTGCGGACAACAGATGGAAGCAACGGCAGAGGTGGAATTTTTCAGTTTTTTTATTCTACACTGCCTCTGTTCCTATGCTGCCTGACAGGCCACTGCACCATGCTTGAGGACTGTACATCATTCAGTTCATTCTTCTGCAAATTCCTCCCATGTTTTTGCCTTAATGCCAAAATATTTAAGAGCAATTTTAAGTATCATTACAGTGTGGGTTTTTCCTGTCCACCTGGGATCTTTTTCCATACTTGAGTTCACAGTAAAATATTCTCTTTGGAAGCTGATGATCTGGCATGCTGGTAACCAGCCCAGCGAATCTGATATTTCTTCAGTAGTGAGTGGATGCTTGGCAGGTTTACTGAGAACACAGCATTTGGAATCATGTCCTGCCATTTGATTTTCAGCAATTTTCAAAGACAGGATAAATGAAACTGATTCAGCTTTTCCGCAGGGTGCTGTTACATAGTCCACATTTCACATGCATGGAGTAGAACTGGTAAAACTGTAGCCTATTAAATCCTTAGGTTTGTCTGTAAGGAGACACCATTTCGATTCCAGACACAATTAATTTTATATGTTTTTACATATTTGATGTGTATGAAGGGTTCCAGAACAGACAGGAGATAGTTGTGGCAGCACTTGAGTCGGATTTGATATTTTGATATCTGAACTCATGGAGAAAGGGGGTTTGTTCCTGACTTGTGAACAGACAGCAGCTGTCCTGCATTCATGTATAGTTGCCTTTCAAGTGGGTACTGGACCTCAGAACGATGTAATATAGCCCTGGGACTACCCTAGGATTCTGCTATTTCACTGGTGCTCTTTAACGTGTATACAAGCAATATTGCAGAACTTGAAGCACCAGGTGTTGGAAGAATACTGACATTTGCCGATGATGT
The DNA here is from genome assembly GCA_905116865.2 of Candidula unifasciata. Classification (NCBI taxonomy): domain Eukaryota; kingdom Metazoa; phylum Mollusca; class Gastropoda; order Stylommatophora; family Geomitridae; genus Candidula; species Candidula unifasciata. The sequence goes on along the minus strand of CAJHNH020000515.1, from coordinate 188,637 downwards.
TCTTGCGTATAGGCAAAGGAGTGACAGACAACGGATAGCCCAAGAGCTGCAGGCAACTGTACACAAAGTGACTGACTGGTGTGCAGAAATGGCTGCTGTCATCAACTCAGAAAAGCGGCTGTTTTGTGGTGCTCTCTGGACAATAGAAATGTAAGAGCTTATGTTCCAAGCCTCACAATTAATAACAATAACATCAAAAGAGAAATCAAACTGAGGTACCTGGGTATCACTTTCGATAGAAGCCTGTCCTATAGGGAACACATGGAGGCAGTTGCAGTGAAATGCCAAAAAGGACTCAATGCTCTCAAGATTATGGCAGCAAGGACATGGAACAAAGAATATTGTTCACAATGTTCCAGCATGTGATCCTGTCGGTGATGGATTACGGACTTGGAATGCTTACCATATCATAGAGTCAGCTGATAAAACTCAAAATCATACAGAATGAAGCCATGCAGCTAATTCTGGGAATTACAAGAGATACCCTGATAGTATGCATACAATATATACTTGCACTGCCTACTATTGCAGACAGGCTCAAAGTTCTGCAAGCAAAGTCAAATCTCAGAGTTTTCTTGTGCTCTGGGTAGAGCCAAGGGTCACAGAGCTAAGGGATGCAGGTCTTGGATGGCCCAAACTACAGACACAGTTGGACATGTGTGCAGGCTTGATAAATTTGAGCAAGGAGAGGAGTGGGTCACGGTGTACGAACAAGTTTTAGACCCATGTAGGGTTCGAATAACTTTAGGCCATGAATGAAGAGACTGGCCAGCTGGTGCTACAGAGTCAGAAGTTCAACAAATGATTCATGACAATTTCCGCCAAGGTGATGTAATTATCAATACAGATGGCTCTGTGTTGAGGGGCAGACGAAGTGCATGGGGGTTCATAGTAAAGTTGAATGGACGTTCACCTAATGCAGTAAAAGCATATGATATCACAACTTCAAGTTTGAGAATGGAAGTGGAGGCAGCCTCTGCTAAATTCTGATAGCTTGGAATCAGCTGTACACAGATGTCGTGATTGTAACTAACTCACAGAGCATGTTGAGAAAGGTAAAGACAGGCATGCTTTGTGCAGAGTGGCAAGCATTACTTCAGAGGTCACGGGTAGTTAACATCTTTTGGATATTTTCTCCAGGTCATGCTGGTATATTAAGAAATAAGCAGGCAGATAGACTAGCCGGCTCTGCACTACTTGGTGGTGAACTGATGTATGACAAGCTGGATATTGGGACGGTTCTTTAGGAACGAGTGAACAAAGCAGAAGCGCAGATACGGTCTGTGGAGAATGGCACTGCAAGGAGTTACCAGGGATGTGGCTGATGCTCAACACTCAGGATGAGACCGATATACAATCAGACGGCTACTAGTGCCATCGAAATTAGTACTCTACGCTTGTTGCTGAAGAAGGGCATGGAGCACTTATAAGATTTTCCCGAGTGCTGTGATGTCGATTCTTAATTCAACATTCAGCAGAAGTGAAATAATTATACAGAATTACATTTAATTAATCTGGATTACTAAAGCAGCTACAAGACTCAAAGTATTAGAAAATTAAGAGTAGCCATCAAGCATAAGTAAAGTAATGATAACTGCAACAGATGTACCAAATGCGAGTGCAGTAATAACTGTCTTGTAAGCTGCTTGTAAGCTACCTTTGTTAAAACTCAAACCTCCACATTAATGACCTTAGTCAATATTCTAACCTCCTCACTAATGATATAGTTCACCCTCAGACCTCCAGATTAATGTCTCTAATCAAAGTAGTAACTAGTGTGAGGTTCATGACATTCTCTTGCAATGTAATGGAGAGAACTGAAGCCCAATACAGTCTGAGCCCTATGTCTCTATTTAATATAAACCCTATGTGATGTAGAAGAGGATGAAGCCCTAATTGCTTATGACAGTAACAACTAGAATGGACACATTCAAACAACAACCATGAAATAAGCAGGGCAAATTTTATTTTAACAATAATCAGGCATGATGATAACAGGAAGGATTAGGTCTAGTGCCAGTGCAATACTTAAAAAAAAAATTGTTTTGTTATTATAAAGTTTACCACAAGACAGTGTAAGAGAGCTTTAACACTTAGACATGATGAAAACTGCAAGGGTGCCTTGAAAAATGATGAGAAGTTGTTATGTCTAAGGCTAAAAATATCCTTATTTCAATACGATTTAACGTAGTGAAAATGTTTATCTACTTTCAAATGAAACTGGAAAGAGTTAAGAATGGTAAAAGTAAGTTAGTGTAAGCAATTACACTAGTTAATAGTTTAGCAAACTGAAAAAATAATAAATGTAAAAGAAATAGTTTTCTCATAGGACATTTTTTATAGCAAACCTTTGGTATATTTTTCAGCTTTCTAGCTTCATAGCCATGTAGTAAATGCCTTTGGCGCGTTAAAAACTGATTGAACGATACAGCATCAATTCTGAAAGCCAAAAGACATTAATCAGTAACAAAAAGACAACTAATACAAGCACACTGTAGTAACAAAACAATAAACTAATAAATTTACTGAATAATTACTGCTGACAAGGGATGTGCAGTTTTATTTGAAGTTCTGAGTTTGTGAAAGGAACCTACATACTACTCTTCAAGCTGAGTTGATCTGTAATCAGTATTACTGGTTCAAGATGTGAATATACTGTTGCAACTTACAGAAGATTTCCTTGGACTTCATATTCAGGCAAGAGTAGTAAACTCAGCTGAACTCTTTCAGTCTAAGACTGGTGTAATTTAACTTTTTTTTGATGGCTTTAAAAGCCTGGACAGTTACTGGTACAATCGGAACAGCTGCTGCACTTGCTGCTGAAGATGGGAACAGAGACTTTATGGAAGTGACCTGAGTGCTGTGATGTCAATTCTAAATTCAACATTCAATGCTTTAAAAGCTGTGTTACTTTTAACTGTGAATCCTTTCACCTCAGTGACCTAAGAAAAATAACAATGCCAAAGACCTGTATTATTTGGAAATTTAAGATTTTCCTGAAAATAGTATTCCTTTAAAACAAAAATTTTAAAAACATTTTACCCAGGTCACACACAAAAATTATAACAACTCCATTTATGAACCTGTTCTAGACCCTGTGACCGGGTAGTCACTTAACACTGTAACTAATAGGAAAGTCTGATGTTCTAATGTCTAAAAAAAAAACATTTTCCACAAGGAAACTCAACCTAAATGCTATTTTTAGCAAGCATGCTTGTTACCCGTCATTCTAAAGTTGCCCAGGGAAAACAAAAGCATTCCTGTTACCCGGGCTCCTTGTAAAGAAATCTCGGCTATCTTCCAAATAGGGGTCCCAAATTATCGAGGCAAAAAATATACCCTAACAGAGCCTCAGTCATGTGTCAATTGCGCACTTCTGGCAACTAAACTTGCGCACTTCCGGCGACTTGTGCCACCGCCAAGAGTATTCCCCCATGCCGCGTGAGCGGCATGGATTGGGGATAAACAAGATGGCTGGGACTTACAGCAGCAGCTACCGCATTTCCTGCAGCTGCCTTCATTGTATTTGCTCGTGAGTCCCAGCCATCTAGTTTAGTCCCAATCCACGCTGCATGAGCTGCGTGGGGGAAACTCTCGGCGGTGGTGGTATAGTCCCCGGAAGTATGCAATTCGGCGGTGGCGGTCTAGTCCCCAGAAGTGCGCAACTGATTCGTGACTGAAGCTCTGTTAGGGTATGTTTTTTGCCTTGATAATTTGGGACCGTTATTCGGAAGATAGCCAAAATCTCTGAAGCAAGCTGGGAAAGGGACACATTTTGGGGCTGTGGTACCAACCAGAAAGTACCAGGTTTTTTGCTTCTCAGGGTATGAGGGTTAAATTCTTGTGTTTAACGGGAGTTTAATAAATAAAACCAGATGAGAGGAAGATTTCCTTAAGAGATTGGGGTAAAGTTCATGTAAGAGATGGATGACACAAAGGAGGTTAAGACAAACACATCATATATAGAGAAACCAAGAAATGCATGGCGAGTTCCTTGGTTTTGAAACAGTTATGTAATACTGACAAATTCCTAGAATGCTGGGGATCAAGAAGAACAATTACTGATAAGATCAAAATACTGAAAGAAACTGGCTTATAAACAGCATCATTTCTAGGAAACACATACTTTGGCCACATTAAATGTTAAACTAGCCCAGAAAGAACAGTAGTGGATGGGATAATTTCTGGCAAGGGTAAATCAGTATGATGGCAGACATCGGACCCTGCAGATACCCCAGGTATAAGAATACATTAGGCAGAAGAACCTACCAAGAACCATGAGTCTTTTCTGGTAGATCATAAAGGAAATATTTAGCAGAAGTCCTGCAACATAATGATGACTGATATGATTACTATTATTGGTATCAAACATTTAAAGATCCATTGACCTAAATACAGCATCACAAACATTTCTTTTTGTTTACGTTCCCCGGCTGTAAACTCCAGTGGAAAATTCTGGATGTTTGTCTACCTTTGGTCAGAACCTGAGTTTTGCATGCACATCCATTTGATAAATCTGGCTTATTTGTAAGCAGATTGTTGGTTTATTGCCTCTCAAGCAGATACACTCCCACTTTGAAGTAAGCTCCCTTAATTATTCGCATTTTACAATATGCTGGTTTGAAGGAGGAGGGGAAGGGTGGGGGGGAATAGATCTATTCCCCATCCTCGCCCCACACCAGGACCCCAGTACCCACACATCGGGAATCACAAGACACAAGATCAAACACGAAATAAGTCAGACAAACAACACAAATGTGCAATAAATAAATCCAAAATTACAAACAAAACTTACTCTGAAAATATGATAAAAAATGGCTTCAAGTAAGTTTCAAACTGCCGACAGATGTTGATTTGTTGTTTTGTCTGGATGGCTCCAGGTCTGTGGACAGGAGAAGCATTTAGCAATACTAAAGAATATTCATTAAAATACCTTCAATAACTTTTTTTTAAACGTCCCTTCTCTATGCCAAGAAGAGCAATGAGCATGCAGTGCCAGCCCATAATTTTACAGACCAATCAGCACTCCCCTCATGTTTTTCATAGACCTATCAGCTATCACCTCATATTTTTTATAGACCAATCGGCACCGACCTTATTTTTTTATATACCCCCTTCTCCCAAAGGGATGAGTTAGTAAACACCACACTGGTCATTTTTTCTTGCCAAGATATATTTATCACACATTACATGCTGGGACGACTTGTACATTTATTAAAATTTGTCTATATAAATATTCAAACACATTACCACCAGGCTAGAACACTGCCCTGGCTCTTCTGATAGGGCAACTTTTGAAGCATGTTTTTTGTTCCGAACATATTGGGGTTACCTTTCCTTTAGAGAAGCGATTCTCAACCTATCGGTCGCGACCATTTTTGGGGTCGTCGACCCTTTCATGGGGGCTGCCAAAGACCATCGTAAAACACATAATCATTGAAGTTATAAAGTAGCGACAAAAATAACTGTTATGGTAGGGGGTTGCTGCATTGCGAAGGCTGAGAATCACTACTTTAGAGTAAACCGGGCAGATCAAGAAAGGGATCGGATGATGCATGAACAACACATGATCTCTACAATACTGCCCAGGCTTTGTGCTATGGAGCTGAATTTCTTAATGTGGGCGGGTTCTACTAGTCAAGGGTTGTGATTCCTAGGTCTCCACCTAGTACAATACAACACTCTCGTCTGGAAAGATGGAAAGGTGCCGACAGCCACTAGGTCAGAAACCAAGGTTCTAGCCACAGTAACTTCCCTTCAGTAGGTCAAGTAGACATTGATCTGAAGACGATTACATCATTAGGTTTGTTCCTGTATTACTGAATGTGAATGTTCTATGTCACATAATCTTGTATATACTATACCCTAATATATGGATGATGCACTTACATGAATGTCCAGGACTTCACCTGGTATCCTACTTAGGGCTGGGTCTACCTGGGAACCAAGGTCATTTTTTTTTAAAGTCCGACTCCATTAAGATTTGAACCATGACCTTCAGATCTTCAATAAGCATATTCTTACCACTGCACCACAGGGGCTCCCACTGTCTGATAGGGAAAGAGATATAGACAGCACACCTGACTGACCTGCGAGACCTGACATACTGGATGGCTTTGTCTGTCTGTACCCTGTTGTTGTAGATCAGGTAGCAAGCTATTACCATGCCTGTTCTACCTAGTGGTCAGTAAACAGCACACATTTAAAGACCTGTGTGTATTTATTAAATTAATGTTTTCTGTTTTTCGGGTAATTCTCACTGATTTATAAAAAAAAAAAAAAACATTTGTAAATATCCACATATCAACGCCAATTAATCCTTTTTGTCACAATGACCTAAAACAAAGCATTAACCAGTATTTCAAGAATTTAACAAAGACAATCAAATACAGAGATTCAGGAAAGACTAAAAAGGAAAAGAAAATTACTAAAAAGAAAAAATAACAATTGAAATATTCTAGCAACATTAAGAGACATAAAACACTTCTCAAAACTATACTGGAGGGAAAGGTCAAAGGCAAGACAGTAAGAGGTAGGCAATGATACAAGTGGTAGGACAACATCAAGAAATGGAGGGACAGCAGTTTGAGAGGGTGTACAACCAGGATAAGAGACAGAGTGTGTTGGAGATCCATTGCTGCCAACCTTCACTATGAATAATGGTAAATTATGAAGTCATAATTATGTTTGGAAAAAAAGAATTTTTTTTGCCCCTACAAAAAACACCCAATTAAACGTTATGTCAAGCAAATATAATCCCTCCAGTTATCCTAAAAATATGTGCTTAGCTAGGCATCTCGTGAACAAACCACTATAGCAATGCCAGTAACAAATTTATCGGGGCTGGCACAAGCCATGAGTGTCAAGTTTGGTGTTTCTGGGAGCAAGAATTTTTAAACTGATGTAAAGCTCACACGTCAAGATGCAACGAAAGCTTGCAACACTTGTAAAACTGATGCCAGAAGAGATAGAGGACAGCAGCACAAGAAAATTCTCTACAGCCTAGCAGCATGGTAAAGAAAGATATCGGCATACTACCTGATACATTCTACTAAGAACATAAGTTGTAGAAAGGTATGAGTACTCATAACATCCAGAAAAGTGCCTGATGATAATATTTTTTTTTTCTTTTTCTTAAGTTGCGTATCCTTTACAGGACGTTGCAGAACCAACCCTCAGCCCCTGGCTGTTGTGTGGTTTCTCTAGGCAATTTACATCCAGTAGTTTGCCATTGCTTTCTGGACGGTCGGCTTTCTTGATACCACTGTCGAAACCAACGCAAGGCGCATTGCCCGCAGCTGGGATCGAACCTGGCATCCCGGCATTACGAAGCGAAGCGTTCGCATCGACTTAGCCACAGAGCCAACGATGTTAATATTAACAGTATAATTTAAAAAAAAAAACTACATTAGGCAAAGGAAAGAAAGCAAAAAACACTGTAGTAATATGAAACCATATTAGTTTAAGAATACGCAAACCATACAACAATGTACATATTATCATTTCATCAGGTATTATAACTTGCATCCATCGTTAATTGTTTTGGTATCATGAAACTCGTCATATAGTTCATTAGTAAGTCCAAAGAGGATACACATATCTGACTCTCCTTTTATTGCAGATATTTGTTAGCTTAAATCATTCATCTAAATTGTTATTTTTTTTACTCTTCTCATAGTGTTATTATTTGAACTTCTTTGGAAACTAATTACTTTAAATTGGAATTTCTCAGCCTTTAAAAAGTTAAAAATTATTGGACCCTTTGTAAGTAACGGATCCAGTGGGTCCTTTCATGCCAGGGGTGCATCATACTCTGACACCAAAAGTAATTATCAAACAAGAACTGTTAGTTTAACTCTTTCCGCGCCAAGGAACGCATACTAAACGTTTACAGATTCCTACCCAGAAGCCGAATGAACGCAAGATGTGCTGATTTTACATTTCTTTTTACCATTCCTTGGGCCTCTGATGCTAAGCCCCCAGAGACTTAATGAGTTAATAACCTCGTCAGCAAATCAAAAAGTGAAAAAAAAAAAAACTGAATGGGCTCCATTTTCAAAAACCTTAAATGCTACAACCATACCTTAAAGACAGTTTAAACCCCCAAAAGACAAAATGTTACAATCATACCTTGAATTTTACAACAGCCTTGAATTTTACTATAGCCTTGAATTTTACAATAACACTTTTGTCATTACTGAATTCGATTCCACCTTCAAAGGAATGACAGAACCCCGTATTGCTAGAGTTACAGAGTTCATGCTTTATGCACTGAACTTACAAGTGATAAGCTGCTCAAAATACACTAGCTGAGCCATTTGGAATTAAACCAATCAAGAAGTCAATTCTCTTGTCTTTTAACACCATTTTAATAGCTGAAATTCAATAGTTTACCATTACAGCTTAATTAATATTTCTAAACTTAATACAGGCCCCAGAATAGTCTATTTATGAACCAAAAAATTAAACTTAATTTCCCTATTCTGAAATATAAGTTCACTCGAGGTACATCTGCCCAAGAGGCAGAGAACATTGTACTGCACAAACACAAGCAAGTAAAATGGATGTACATGCAAAACTCTGGCCCTGGGTCAAAGTAAAAATTGACGATCAACCAGGATATTCCACCAGACTGCGCAGCCAGTGAACGCAAACAAACAATACTCTACCCCCCCAAAAAAACATAAAGAATTTACCTAGTCCTGCATGACAGTGGACAGTGACCTTGCCCTGTGAGACAGCAAACTGCATGACCTTCACAATGTCCAAAAGTGTTGCCATTCCAGCCACGCCATAATCTTGGCTGTCAAATAATACATAATTAACATGATAATATGTAATACCAAGTTATGTATTTTCAATACCAGTTTACTTCAATTTGAACAAATGCAAGTGAAAGCTGGAGAACCACTAAAGACAGGGAATGACAGTTGAATGCATTCAAAAACAAATGTCTGAGGAAAATGATGAAAATAAAATGGGATACATTAAAAAGGAGTGAAGAAATAAGATAAATATTGTGGCAAACACTAGTATCAACAGTTATAAAACAGAGAAGATGGTGCTGTACAAGACACATCCTGGGAAGAAACCACAGAGAATCACCAAACAGGCATTAGAATGGGAAATAGATTAACAAGGCGAGGACATGCAAAAGAAACCCTGAGATGAACACTGATGAGATAGACCAAAGGTGCTGGACCGGATTCCATCCATGATATTGAACAGACTGCACAGGATAAAATGGAATGGAGGAACAGACTGCATGCTCTAAGTGACATATAATGACACAACAGAATAATGGATGAATGAATGTGTAATATAATAAGTCACATTGCCCCAATAACAAACAGGTTTGAGGTGAGTTGAGTTGAGTAAAAAAGGGATGAAACTTGGGACATTCCCATACATGCTCCATCACCATCTTCAGCAGCTGGCAAAGAGTCCCACTTTCAATGGTATTTGTTATAGTTTGCTTTTATGTCTGTTTTGCCTTTCCTCTAAGTGCAGAGTGGTGACCACAGCCTCTCTTCACTCCCAGCCACACCATTCTCTCCCCATAGTAATGATCTATTGGCATTTTATCATTGTTCTCTTGCTCCTCAACAACCTTGACCACATGTAGCTTGTCTAGCTTCAGGTCACCTCCCAGTGGTGCAGCACCAGCCGATAGCTAACAAGCGGAAAACAACAACAATTTAACGACTAATAAACAATTGAAATACGATTCCTGCAAAGGGCTCTCCATAAAACAAGAAAAGAAAAGATCAGAAATTATGAAATCCAAAGGAGAACAGGAGTAGCAGCAGCTCTGGATTCATTAGAAGACACCAGGTGGAATGGTTTGGCCATTTCACGCGAATGTCAGCAGACAGTATACCACAAACCAGGTGGGAAGCGAAAAAGAGCCAATGGACAACAAACAATGGACAGAGGGAATTACAGAATCCCCATTTACGAAGCGTACAAACAGGTGTTTCCCCTAAATTATACATCACCTCAACACCACAAGGTACCAGAAGATCAAGATGAAATGATCATACAGATTTTTTAAACTTCAATAAGTTCAAAGATTAAAAAATTTTTTTTTAATCTTCTAAGCATTCATTGGCTGTATAAGGTGGTGGAAATATCTGGTTGTTCATCCACTTTTGAACTTTGGTCTAGTTAAAAAACTTGAGTTTTGTGTGCACATCCGTTTTACAGATCAAGCTTTTTATAGACCGACTGATTGTTCATTGCATTTCAGGCAGATGTACTCAACTTCGAAGGAATCACCCCTTAATTCCTTAATTACTTGCATTTTATGACATGCTTGTTGGTGAGTGGGGTTTGGGAGTGGTTTTATCCCCTCCCCCCCCCCCCCCCCCCCCCTCACACACACACACACATGGTGCCTGTAATAAAAACAGAAGCTGTGTTGGAATAGTGACAAGCGCACTTGCATATTATCACAAGGTATTTTTCAACATGAATGACAGATTTTTTAAAAACTTTATATTAACTAGGTTTTACTGCATATGTTCTCAGCACTACTTTATGGTAAAGAATAAATAAGCAGCAAACACACACAACAATTAACGCTCTTAGCACGGACGGGCCGATTATCGGCCGGCGGATGTCTGGCCAAAAACACGGAACGGCCGATGATCGGCCCGATCATGTTTCGCCTCGAACCACTAAGAAATCTCCTACTTTGAAACACTGAAAGTGATTCATTTATATTAACTGCGGTATCAGCTTTACACATGGCGACTTTCGAGTGTTTGGTTGTTTGACTCGTATGTTTCTGCCCCTAAACTTGATGTTGATATAACATTTGAATCAAGTGATGACACTAATTCTGTTGATACTGATGCAGGATTTGGTGTTAGTAGTAATAGTGGGAATCAGATGGGGACGCTGTTGTGCTCAGACCACAGCCCAACCATGGCTCAGGGTATATCCACCCGAAGGTGTTGACACTCCCGCACATCCATTTCTTGTGCTGACTGATGGTGAAAAACACATGTCACCTAAAGATATTATTGCTGTTTCACATATATATACCTGTTTTTGACTATTGAATTGCTTACAACATTTGTAAAAAGGCCAAAGATCAATAAAAAGATTTCAAATGAAAAAAATTTTTTGGTTTTAGTTTTATGTTTCAAGCATTGAAGTTGAAAATTAAAATTCATATTTTCTATTTTTAGATATGCAAATGAGATAATTTGCATATACATCAATTAATTTTAACGATATTGTGAAAATCACGAACTTCAATCTATATCCTTCAAATAGATATATTATTTCATAGGGGTCAGAATAACAGAAATCTGTCAAAAAAATTAAATAAAGCAATAACCAAATTCACTGAAAAAATGCTCCGTGTTTTTGGCTAGACCTCTGAAAAACTTCCTGTGCTAAAAGGGTTAACAAATGCAGTTTGGTACAGTATAACTGCATAAATCCTCATTATACAGTAAAATACATCAGTAATTTCAATTTACATTTGATAATAATAATGTAATAAATATGTGTAAAGAAACAACATAATAATTTAATGCAGAATTTACTATCCAAACAATCAAGAAATTATACAGAAACATATTTGTTCTCACAGTATACTTACATTGTAAAGTTGTAAAAGAACACTGAAAAAAATATAAAGAAAATATTTAAATAATATAAAAGTTTCAAAACACTGGCTAAAAACAAGCCTGTTCTTAAATTACTAGTTTTTTTCATTACATTTCAACTGAAAATAATGCTTAGTTTCTAACTCATTAAATCAGAATCAAATGCTTTTTAAATCAATTCAGCAAACAATAACAGAAATGAAGATTAATCATTAATGATAACAAATTCATGGTCATGTGAAATACTGCAATGCTTTAGAAAGAAACAGTACAGGATGCCTTGGATCTTGGAAGAAAATGCAGAAGTCCGATGGAGAAGTCAGCCAGCACGTAGAAGATTACAGGATATTGTAGACACAAAAACACATTCATCAGGGGAAGTAACATGCATGCACATACAGACAGAAATACACACATACATACATAAGTTGTGCAACCTATTTTTGTGTCTTCTTTGTTTATATCACAACAAGAAATATTAGGCAAAAGATTAAACAATAAAACAAATAACACATCAGTTTTAAAACAAATAAAGAAATGAAGCAAAGAAATATGAACTCACATCCAGCATCCATAAGTGTCTGTGGGTTATAAGAAAAGCCACTGCTGTGATTGCCGAAGCCACAATAAGCGTGTTCCCCAGGCTGTTGTAGGTTGATGATTGTCTTCACCTGGAGACTGTTACACAAAAAGAATGTTAACATTCATTAATACTGGGTCATTACACAAATAGAATATTAACCTTTACTAATTCTGGGCTGTTATACAAATTAAAAATTTTTTACACCCACTCATTCTTGGCAGTTACACAAATGTAATGTTAACATTCCCTCATGGTGGGCTATTAAAGCCAATATAATGTTAACATTAATTCATTATGTACTGAAATGCTCACTACACTTTCATGTGTTACACCTTTTCTGATTTAAAGGCAACCTTGTGGCAGATATTGCCAGAAGGATGTGAATTGCTAAGAATTTACACATACTAGATTTAGATTGTAACACAATGAAGCTGGACAATTATTTGCCCTTCTCAATATCCTTTTGTCAAAAATAATTGCAGAAAAATAAATCAACAATATAGAGTATCCATTTTACAAAGGTTGGGCTGATCCAGTACATATAGAAAAAAGATATTTATGAGATTCATGACTGATGACCCCCAAAAAAAAACTGGACCATATAGATACGTTTCCCAAAGTGTGTGCTATCCCCCCACCCCCTGGGGGTTGTAGCAGCCTCGATCAAATTTGGTGGGACAGTCCAGGGGGGAGGGGGGGGGGGGGGGGGGGGGTAAGCAACCTCAGGTACAGTTGGGAGGCACTGAATGAAAATATGACAGCCGTGGTTAAAGACAGAGGTAGAGCAAGCGACAAAGAGAGAGGGAGAGAAAGAGGGAGAGAGAGAGAGAGCAAAGTGGGAGAGAAAACGTTCTGATCAACTGTGGATAGCTTTCTTAATGTAGCCTTAAGTTAGTTGCAGATCCTTTACAGGAGGTTCCAGAAGCAACCCCAGCACTGTTTGGCCGTTGCGGTTTATTTAGGCACATTTATCATTCAATAGTGTTTCACCGCTTCTTGGTAATACTGTCAAAACCAATGAAAGACGTTCTGCTGCCAAATCATCTGCAATCTGCAACTGGGATGAAACTCGGCATTGCAAAGCACAATCGCACTGCTAAGCCACAGATGCCGACTTAACTTATGTAGTGTAATAGATTCAAACCGCAATGAGAGCCTTTTCTTCTTTCTTTCTTGTGACATCTCACTGACACTAAGTTGTAGCCCAGTGATGTGGTTTTTCTGTACTTATCTTTCACTGATACCAGGTTGTGGCCCAGAGATGTAGTTTTCTGTATTTATCTTTCACTGATACCAGGTTGTGGCCCAGAGATGTGATTTTCTGTATTTATCTTTCACTGATACCAGGTTGTGGCCCAGAGATGTGGTTTTCTGTATTTATCTTTCACTGATACCAGGTTGTAGACCAGTGATGTAGTTTTCTGTATTTATCTTTCACTGATACCAGGTTGTGGCCCAGAGATGTGATTTTCTGTATTTATCTTTCACTGATACCAGGTTGTGGCCCAGAGATGTGGTTTTCTGAATTTATCTTTCACTGATACCAGGTTGTAGCCCAGTGATGTGGTTTTCTGTATTTATCTTTCACTGATACCAGGTTGTAGCCCAGTGATGTAGTTTTCTGTTTTTATCTTTCACTGATACCAGGTTGTAGCCCAGTGATGTGGTTTTCTGTATTTATCTTTCACTGATACCAGGTTGTAGCCCAGTGATGTGGTTTTTCTGTACTTATCTTTCACTGATACCAGGTTGTAGCCCAGTGATGTGGTTTTTCTGTACTTATCTTTCACTGATATCAGGTTGTAGCCCAGTGATGTGGTTTTTCTGTGTTTATCTTGCGCTCCTCAGGTGGCTATTAGTGATGGATCTATTAATCTGTTGTTGGCGTTTCAGCTGCACCACCATATATTCATCGCTTTCTTGGTTTTCCCCTCATCTTTCCTTCAGATATTCTGAGATTTAAAATCAAAATTTCATATTCAGTTTACTTTTGCTGCATTTTCATTTGATGGCCAATAATTTCTGTATCTATCTTGTGCTTCTCAGGTGGCGTAGGTGACAGAAAAAAAAAAAAAATCCCATATGCAGTTTGGCCTGGCTCCGTTCTTACTCGATGGCTGAACAATTTCTTTCTTTGTCCGTCAATATAATCAGTCCAGTGTACAATAGCAAATGACAACTTATCACTGAAAGGCGAGAAAAGTTTGGGAAACACATATAGACTATCTTCTTCTTTTTCCGTTGTCGCCTCACTGATGCCGTAGAGTCAAGGTTATCTGTATTTGTCTTGTGCTTCTCTGCTGGTTTACTGATGAATCTGTTAATCTTTTTGCAGGTTTTAGCTACACCATTTACATCTCTTTCTTAGTCCTAATCTCACATTCTCCGCAGATGTTCTGTTGTAGAAGAAAATATCTCATATGCAGTTGGTCTAGCTGCATTCTCACTAAATGGTCAAATCATTTCATTCTGTCTGTCAATATCACTCAGGAACAGTCTTTTTCCAACTTTCTCTCTAATGCTGGTATTCCTAACCCTGTTTCTCCTTGTGATAAAGACTATCATGCTTCAAAAACTGAAATATATCTGGCCATATCAAATGGCATAGTGGTTTCGAAAGAAGTCAGTTGAGACAAACTGTAAACGTTAATGTCGGTCAAAGCACCATTCGCAGACGTTCGTACATAAATTTTCACTGACTACTTTACGTCCTTAGTCAGAATCGCTTCTACTTCTGCTCATCGCAGAGCCTGTGTTGCTCGGTATTGCGAACACATCTGATAAACAAGGTAACAATGGAGTCGAGTCATCTTCAAAGATGAATCTCGCTTTACTGTGTCATTCAATAATGGACAGGGTTCGAGTTTAGAGATGACCAGGAGCACAATTTACTGATTACACAACCTGAGAGGTGGATCATCATAGTAGAAGTTCTGTCATGGTCAGGGAAGGGTTTTACAGACACTGCAGGACCCCACTGTACATCATCCAAGGCAACTTGACCTACCCAAGATACCAGAATGACATCTTGAGACCGACTGTCCAGCCTGCTTTAAGGCCACAGGTTAGTTAATTAGTTAATCGACAAATTATCTTCTGTGCACACTAGACAAGTCCATAAGCGCTCAGATACCATCTTCAGTATATCCAGCATGTGGCGACTGATAATATCAGTTCTGTGTTGGTTTACTATTCTTCTTTGGCTATCTGTATAGTGTTCTTGTTTAGCAACACCTTTTTTGACCTGAAGTTCTTGTAGTCTTTTGAGGGTTGCTGATTCAACGTCCTCTCCTGAATCATCTTTTCGTCCTGCCTGTTTGAGAGCACTGACAGTGGCGGCCCGGTCCATTGCTTTTCCTGTACCTACCATGGCCCTTCCAACAAGCCAATTTCCTTGCTAAATCCCTCTTACCCCAGAGTGTCTTGGCACAAAAATGAAACAAATGACACGAATTCCTTTCAGACGAGATTTCCTCAGTGACTTCAACCATTTTCTATGAATCCATCACTTTTTGTTGTCTGAAGCATGCTCATGGAATCACTTAGAAAGCAAGCATGGGGAAAATGCTGTGTCTCTAGCCACATCACTGCTTTTTTTTGCTGCCATCACATCCATAGTCAGACTACTTGTAGTTGAGGCAAAAGCACTGCTATCTTCTTTTACAGTTTTCTCTCAAATCAGAACCTTGAAAGCTCATGAACTTTGTATGTGTCAAATGACGGATTTACCAGTGTAGATAACAGCACCTCTGTCAGCAGAATTTTCAAGAATTAAGGCTTGAACCTCTGCCGCAACCACCAACGGGCCTTGTTATCTGCAATCTATATCAAGTTTTATGCAGTCTGAAAGAATGTACACCACTCTGTTGGCACTCATACCAATTCCTCATTAGGTTCTATGACCTCAGTTGAAAAAAAAAACTTATTGAGTAATATCCTCAGCCTGACCAACCCAGGATTTTCCTCTTTTTAACCTGCTACCCTTCTTCCTGCAAATCTCACTGTGCATTGGATGGTGTATCAGCACTGATATGCAGATATGCACACGGTCAGGTGATTCCTTTAACTTCCATTTGTTAAAAGACCAAGTAGCTAAAGCCGACTGACAGCTGGTGTTTGTGTGAGTTTATAACATGGTCACAAGTGGTAATACCATCCTCAAAGATGGTAGCTTGACCCAATCAATATCCTTGGTGAATTAATTAATTTCACAACATGGGATTATCAACCTCCCCATCATACAGGAGTGGTCTGGACGCCTAGCCATTTTTGAGAAGATTAAAAAAATAGAAAACTCAAGAGATTCTTATAAAAATCTCTTTGCAGCTTAAAATGTAGAGAAAAAAAAAAAACACTAAATGGGGCCAATGCACCAGCATAGTTTCCAAAATTATCAGTCTGCCCACACACAAAATGTATATAATGAGTAATTCTGATATATATATACATATGTATCCATGTTGGTTTATGAGTTTCATGCATCCTGCTAAAATTATCTCTGGGTTATGTAAGAGAGGAGCCTATAGCACTTCTGGAAGTATCCATGTGCAACGAAAGTGAATCCTTTACAAACCAAACTTCTCTTTCTTTGTACTCACCTGTTATAAACTCTGATAGAAAATTCATGTTTGCCTCTCCACTTATGGACTTTGACCCGGTTCCTAGACTCAAGCGTTGCATGCAGATCCATTTTACAAATAACAAACAATAGCCAACCATGATAACAATAAATTAAATGCTACACTAAATGTTGTTATAGAAATCAACACGTTATAACATATACATTTATTAGGAAGGACTTACTCTTGCAACTGCTTAATCATATTGAAGTGTTTGATATTATCGCTGGACATCCTAGCCATGGCCATGATGTTACAGGTGACCCTATATAAACATCAAGACAGGACACATTGAAAAAAAAAACTGATGTGAAAAGAAATCACGAAACAGGCAATTATTTAACAACTGTGTTTAAGGGTTGAAAATGGAGAAGACTGACCACACTACACCAGGTTTAATGCCATACAGCTCAGTCTCTCTCCATAACATGGCTAGCTGCCTGTCAAGAGCAACACACAAAGCACGAACACCGTTGCTCCAATGATGATTCCCCAGGGTCTCTGTAAAAATTATACCCAATGAGGCAGCTGTGAAAAGAACCCATGACCTTCAGAGCACAAGGTAAATGATTTGACCACTCTGTCATGGATACCCCATAACCACTGTGTATGCAAGTCAACCTCTTTTTCTAGTTACTGTAGCAAACTGTTGGAGGAAGATGTCAGGATCTCATGTGTGATCTTTCTAATGTGCTGTTGGAGATGTCAGGATCTCTTGTGTGATCTTTCTAAAGTGCTGTTGGAGATGTCAGGATCTCTTTGTGATCTTTCTAAAGTGCTGTTGGAGATGTAAGGATCTCTGGTGTGATCTTTCTAAAGTGCTGTTGGAGATGTCAGGATCTCATGTGTGATCTTTCTAAAGTGCTGTTGGAGATGTCAGGATCTTATGTGTGATCTTTCTAATGTGCTGTTGGAGATGTCAGGATCTCATGTGTGATCTTTCTAATGTGCTGTTGGAGATGTCAGGATCTCATGTGTGATCTTTCTAATGTGCTTTTGAAGATGTCAGGTTCTCTTGTGGGATCTTTCTAATGTGCTGTAAGAGATGTCCGGATCTCATGTGTGATCTTTCTAATGTGCTGTTGGAGATGTCAGGATCTCTTGTGTGATCTTTCTAAAGTGCTGTTGGAGATGTCAGGATCTCATGTGTGATCTTTCTAATGTGCTGTTGGAGATGTCAGGATCTCTGGTGTGATCTTTCTAAAGTGCTGTTGGAGATGTCAGGATCTCATGTGTGATCTTTCTAAAGTGCTGTTGGAGATGTCAGGATCTCATGTGTGATCTTTCTAATGTGCTGTTGGAGATGTCAGGATCTCATGTGTGATCTTTCTAATGTGCTTTTGAAGATGTCAGGATCTCTTGTGTGATCTTTCTAAAGTGCTGTTGGAGATGTAAGGATCTCTGGTGTGATCTTACTAAAGTGCTGTTGGAGATGTAAGGATCTCTGGTGTAATCTTTCTAAAGTGTTGTTAGAGATGTAAGGATCTCTTGTGTGATCTTTCTAAAGTGCTGTTGGAGATGTCAGGATCTCTTTGTGATCTTTCTAAAGTGCTGTTGGAGATGTCAGAATGTCTTTTGTGATCTTTCTAATGTGCTGTTGGAGATGTCAGGATCTCTTATGTGATCTTTCTAATGTGCTGTTGGAGATGTCAGGATCTCTTATGTGATCTTTCTAATGTGCAGTTTAAGTTGGACTTTATTCCTCTAAGGGGCTTTTATCTTCTGTGTGGTAATTGTTATGCTCTGTGCTCATTATATTTCTTTAATATAGCCATTCTATGGTATCTGGTATCCGGACATTCTTGTCAGATGGCCAAATAATTTCACCTGTTGCATTTTATGAGGCGCATTTTATAAGTCATGGTATTAACTTAAAAAAAAACACACAAAAAAACATAATACATAAGGATGATTTATTGCAGCCAAAAGTGAACTACACATTGACATTATTTCGCAACTTAGTCACCATTGACTTCAACAGATTTCTGGTATTGTGGCAGCAGTTGCTTAATTCTAAGTATCATAGAAGTCTGCCGCCAGTGTCTTGAACCATTCATTAACACCTGTCTGCAGTTCATCCTCAGTTTCAAACTGCTGGGATGCCAGCCACTACTTTATATGCATGAAAAGGTGATAATCACTTGGCACCACATCAGGGCTGCAGGCCAAGTGGTCAAAAATGTCCCAGTAAAATTTTTGCAACAACTAAACTGTTTGAACTGCGACGTGGGGTCGATCATTATTGTACAAAAGCACAATTCCAGAGGACATCAACCCACGAGGACGATGAGTGTCGCCATTGCATCGACTGTTGCTTTGATTTGAGTTTTGTGTAGGAAATCCATTTCTCAACTCCAGTAACAATGTGTCTCCAAATCCCAAATTCATCTCCTTTATTTTGATAAATAAATAATTTTTATGTTGTCTAGTGTGTTCTTCTATCTTTCTACTTCTTTCCATGAGTGCCGATCAATACATTTTCTGTTACTTGAATAATTCATATTTAATGGCCTCAAAAGTTCCCCCTCTGTTTATTTATAGGAATGACGTATACACAGCGGAACCTACCAATCAAAAACCTTTCTTAAATGTTTGTGTACTCTAGACAAAACATTAAGGTCTACTGTGTTTGTAAATTGTTGCTGTGATTGTTATTTGACATATGCTTTGTTAATATAAATTTCTGTAACCCTATGGTGCCATTTCAATGGTTTGAAATGAATTCTGTCCGTATTCCATAGTTGTGGATTTCAAGCTGTACGATAGACATGGCCAATAAGTTACCTTTTTTTGGGGGGTGCCTAGTTGACCATGTTCTTAGTGCACATGTATCCATGGTGAGGTGCACACGCCGTCTGGAGGGGGCAGGTTCAATTCCCAGCATGGTAACTATAGCTTTCGATTTTTATGTTGTCTAATGTGTTCTTCTATCTTTCTACTTCTTTCCATGAGTGCCGATCAATACACTTTCTGTTACTTAATTCTTTATTTTGATAGCGCTGCACAAATTTTTTAGCCAAAGCCAGGCGTTTCTACTTGTGTTAATCTTTTAACACTTTCAGTACCCGTTTGACAAACAATTTTTTGTATCCAATGTTTCTTGTCACAATGGCATAAATCAGTGAACGCGAAAGTTTCGAAAATTCAACAGACAGCGCGGAAGTTTAAATTAACAATTTTCCTGAACTGATTGTTTCACTTCTTAGATCAAATCATCTGTCACCACACTCAGCCCACCACTATGGTCTCCATCATGCATATTTGTTCGCCCTTCTTTAAACATTCAACACCATTTCCTAACCATACTGTCAGTCACAACATCCGGCCCATAAACCTTAATGAGTTGCCTGTGAATGTCTGCAGCACTGTTGTTTTTGTTTTGTTTTTTTGCTTAGAAAAATTGGATCATCACAACTGGCTGGAGTGTTTATTTTTGCACTCATTATAAATTACTCACACACAGCATCAATCAAGATTTTGACAGTGAAAAAATAGCACACAGCTAGATAATAAACCAATTAAACATACTGCATATGCACAATTTCGTTTTAGATCAGTGTTTGTTGGTGAGGTCAAAACAGGACCTATTTTAAAAAAAGCGCCTTGTAATAAACTGTATGGTTGGCATTTTTCCTTGTGTTCTGATTTCTTTTTTTTTCCTCTGCTACTCTGGCAGCTCTTCTAAGACACTGCATCTTTGCTGATAATGTATCCATAGTATTAAGGGTACATTAATGACATTAGTATAATGTCAACCAAAAAATATTTGTTACTGGATTATCCTATATTCTGTTAAATTCTGTGTTTTATTTGAAATATATAGCATTTATTACCAGGTAGCCGATTTTTTTTCTTCTTGATTATTATACAAAATGAAACTTACATTCCCCAGCTTATCCACAAGGTTTTTCCTTATTATCTCTTTAAGTCCCAGATATATTTCTTTAACACTGACTCCAGGATTGTGTTAGAGTTAAGTAATTAAAATTAAACAATCATGGGATAGAAACAGTTAACCATCATACATTCATAGGTTCCTACCTAGAAGCCCAATAAATGCATAATGCGCCAATTTCATGTCTCTTTTGAATACCCTTTGGGTCTCTGATGCTAAACCCCCTGGGACTCAAATAGTTAAGAAACACCTAATATAATAACAATTCAAATAAAGTTAGTTGTGTAGCCTTTACATCAGGCATGTCAAAATGACCGTCCACTGAGGGCCATATGGGTCACATTTTGTTGCCGTGAGGGTCACAAACAACTAATTGGAGTCATCTAATAAAAATTACTGCAGAATATTTCCTTTGTGCTAGCCACATGTGTGCTTGCGAAGGGCCACCAGTTTGATATGCCTGCTGTAAATAACATTACAGAACCAGTCCTAGCCTTTGTTTGATGTTTTGTGACTTTACTATGCAATTTTACATTCAGTAGTTTGCTACTACTTTTTGAACGGTCAGCTCACGGTACCACTGGCAGAATCAACGCAAAGCAATCAGCTGCCAAACTGCCTGCCTCTGGAATCAAACCAGGTTTCTCAGAATTATGAAGCACATTCACAATGCCTTAGTCATAGAGGCCGACAACATGAACACAGAAATCAATAAAAGCAGTGATCGTCTTTGTATTGAAAGAGTTCATGGGATATTTATGGATGTGATTTTGTTATTTAAACTTTAGTCCATTTTTGCAGTATCTGACTCATACATTAATATTTCTGAAACTATCTACAACCATTTTTTCTTCTTATTGCCAACATTTGTGTCATGTTTTGATGTATATCCTATGTTGTTAATTATTAAGAGAACTATGCGATGGAAGACTTATGGTATTAATTTTACATGTGTTATTTTATAATAAAAGATATGGTGAGTCAAGATACACTTGCTACTTCAGCAAGATGCTGTCATAATCTGGAGGTCACAGGTTTGTATGCTGATGTGTCTGTGACCCTTAATGTTTTCTGCTGTCTAGCGTATGCTTTACGGTTTGTACCGTTTTTCTTTTGCCTTCTACGAGTGCAGTGAACATCTTCTTCTTCTCTTCTTCTGTCCTTTATCACCCAGTGGAGCTTAGGTTCTCAACCAATTCGCACCAAGTCATCCTCCCTTTGCCATCGCAGGACAGCTCACTCTTTTTCATTTAATTATAACTGCCCCTGAAATAAATTTAATATATTTGCATGCACATAAGTAATCTTCATTTTCCCTTTACATGTGATTTTGTACAATAACAATGACTGTATCCTACTGCTTTTCAATACCTCATGATCTCTAACATAATCAGAACACTTCTGACACTTTTTGGTGCCATTAAAAAGATGGTAAAGAGCCTGTGCACTGTGCTGAGCTTTTTTGGGCTCTGACTTGAGTTAGAAGAACGGAGCACTAATGGGTTACTACCCATGTACCATGATGTTGATCTGTTGTTCAAACCTCAAATCCTCAAACATTAAGATTATTCATTTTGGTTGTCCGAGGAATTTTTTAAGTATTCTTCTGTAGAAACAACTCTGGTTCTACATGAGATTTAAAAAAAAAAACATTTTATTGTCTGTTAATTATAAAGAATTCTCAGCATTTTGTAAAAACTCATTCTATGAAACAGGCCAAAATTTACTTTGAAAATAAAAATAAAAAACTACAAGATTCTCCCTTTTCTTATTGTCTAAACAAAGTAACAAGAACATACCACTCTGAGTAAAGTCCATCCACAACCATCTGTTCTTTCTTCCAACCAACTGATGAACAATACTTGCAACTTTTGCCTCCACAAAACATCTTGCACAAATTCTCAGATGGAATCATCTTTCGTGCTTGTTCACTGACAGCTGAATATTTAGTTCGTGGTTTCTCAACTGTACAAATTTGAAACAGTGTGAAAATTTTGTTAGACACATTTGTTTAAACTGATATAAACGTTTCTGTGAGGCAGGGAAAACTTGTAGAATTATTCAGACTGTATCAGATTTTCTCTCTTTGTTACATCCACAATAAGCTGCAATGCATTACAAAGGGTCAATTTAATTATGTTTAAAATTGTGCACAAAAACATTTCTATAAGGCTCTTTTTTTTTTTTCATTTGGCTATATATTGAATGCTAACAAAACAAACAAAAAAAAGACAAATTAAAACAATAAATTACTAACTGAAGTCTGCAGCCTTTGTCAGACTGCAAGAGAAGCAAGTTATGAGTTATGATTTAGGTTATCTTCACAGCACAGGACACGTCCATAGGTGCCCAGATTCCCTCTTCAACATATACATCAGCGTCCTGAGGTTGATAGTCCCAGTCCTATGTTGGCTGACAAGACTTTCTATGTGTCTGGTGTGCTTCTCATGCTTGGCTGTGTTGATCTTTCCTCTCAATTCTTGCACTCTTAGCAAAGATGTGAAAGTGCTGCTTGCAAAATCCTCTGAACATCCCTCCTCTCTAATGGCATTAACAATGTCGACATGATCCATGGGCTGGCACTCTGCAACAAAGACAGAGCCGGCTAACCTGTAGCTATTTCATTGCCAACAACACCCGCATGCCCTGGTAAAAAGATGAAGGTAACTCCACGCACAGTGGAGTTTTGCAATGACTCAATCCACTGTCAGTACAAAACTGCCTTGACCTGCGGGATCATGCTCATGGAATCACTCAGCACACACGTGAGAATAGCCCTGCAATGCTTGCCACATGAAAGATCATGTCATCACCATCACCTCCACAGTCATGCTGCTAGTGATCATACAAAAGGCACAACTGGCCTCCTGGACTGTTCTGCCTGCACAGCACACTGTAAATGCCTGTGCACTTTTTGTTAGCAAGAAAAGCAAGTCAAAAGAGATGAAGTCAGACAGGAGTTCTATGTACAGCCTCAAAGAAGAATAAGAAACTAACACTGAACTGGTACTGTATTTAATTTCTAAATCTAAAATTTTAATTATCATGACCCTATGATGGAAAATATGAATCTTAAATCCAAAGAGTAATCAGTATATGGTTTGGATAAATGATTCAGAGGTTGAATTCTTACCAGCCCAGGACTACAGGTTACATAGGGCTGGTGTAACCATTACAGGTGTCGAAATTATAACTTCTGTGGAGGTTGAACAGGGTATCTTGGATCTAAGATATTTTAAATCTCAGGATGTCTAACTTTCTAGTAGCAGCCTAGAAGGGAAAAACAGAGAGAGGGAAGACAGGTTTGGACAACATTCAACTCAGAAGGGAAAAACAGAGAGAGAGAGGGAAGACAGGTTCGGACAACATTCAACACAGAAGGGAAAAACAGAGAGAGGGAAGACAAGTTTGGACAACATTCAACTCAGAAGGGAAAAACAGAGAGAGGGAACACAGGTTCAGACAACATTCAACACAGAAGGGAAAAACAGAGAAAGGGAAGACAGGTTTGGACAACATTTAACACAGAAGGGAAAAACAGAGAGAGGGAGGACAGGTTTGGACAACATGTAACACAAAAGGAAAAAACAGAGAGAGAGAAGACAGGTTTGGACAACATTTAACACAGAAGGGAAAAACAGAGAGAGGGAGGACAGGTTTGAACAACATTCAACACAGAAGGGAAAAACAGAGAGAGGGAACACAGGTTCAGACAACATTCAACACAGAAGGGAAAAACAGAGAGAGGGAAGACAGGTTTGGGCAACATTCAACACAGAAGGGAAAACATAGGAGGCTTTTAATCAGGTTGTAGCTGTCATTCTCAGCATGGCCATTTGTTGGCTACTTGAGAATTAGACAGATATCACATATGGTATGCCATACATTTCAAATTCATTAAGCCATTTCTATACACATTTTCATGTTGTAACTGATTAGTGAAAAATTATTTGGAAGCTGTGGAGATGTGGTTTTATAGATGAATGATGAGAATATACTGTATAGGAAAAAAAAAGTACAGTATTGAAGACGTCTTGAAAGAAACTGACTCATGAAGAAAGCTGACTACTACATCAGAAAGAGACAATCAACATTTCTTTGGTCATATCATGAGAAGAAGAAAACTGGGGTACATTGTGACAGTGGGAAATTTGGAGGGGAAGAGAGGAATCTGGTAATCTGGTAATCCTAGTTTCAGCTTCATAGCAAACGGGTCACCCCACATATGCTCCGCTCCTGTGCCAACGAAAAACAAACGCAGCTCACAGTGTCACGCCATGCACTCAACTCAGAAGCTGGGCGACGAAACTACATCCTTCCAGTCTACAAATGGAGCAAAAATGCAACGGCCAAAGTCTGGAAAAAAAATTAAAAAAAATATTTGCCACGGCTTTAAAAAAAAAAAAAAAAAGGGTGGCCATACCTAGCGTCCATTTTGACCGGAAGAATTATATGAGGGTTAATAAACGGTCACCCCAGCAGTACCCTCATTATTAGCTGGGGAAGGGACTTAGGACATTACATCCACCAGCAGGCGTCGCCCCTACAACGACCTGCCTGCCATCGTTAACAACTGTTCACCCAACAGCCATGCAGTTCTTTGGCACGAAGGAGACACCTTGAACTTGGGTTTCGTACTGCCGACTCCCTACAAGATGTTATTTTATGTTTAGTTATCACAATTGATGTCACTGCACATTGGGCATACTCATGCGTGCTCAGTTCTCCGAAGCAGCAGCCACTCTAAAGTACTTCTACTAATTGTCCCCATGAGAAGCTGGTTATATTGTCTCCTTTCTCGGCCTCGAAGACGGCAAAGACGTGCATCACCATGCTTAACTCCCATGTCACGCAATCGTGTGAGGAAGAGAGGAAGAGGGAGACCATGAGAGAAGATGCTGGACAGTTTGACATCATGGCCTGGAGGGTCAGTTCAGTGAAACTACATGAGACAGAAGGTTGTGGATAGAGAAGGACTAGCAACACCATACTGCATGGACTTTGAGAAGAACCCTGGTAGAGGATGCTCATGTGCATTTTAAATGAATTTGAGATCTGTGTAAATTTGTTAGAAACAGAAGAACCACTAGCATTTTGGCTGACCTCTATGGCGTTCCTTTATTCCCTGGCCCCATATCAGGTTCTCTTCACCTGGGTAGGTGTGCTCATCAGGGTGTGGGTTCATTGTCTGGGTAAAAAAATAAAGTAAGTCTATTAGGGCAGCATATACTAAAGTAAAGAAGGCTTATAATCGAACTAGGACCACTATTTTGAAAACATTGACTTTAATGCAAATATAATGAGCTGTACTCATAAAACAATGCTGATTAAAGCCTTTAAAAAATGTGAATACTCACCTAAAGTTGAAAATATTTGTCGTAATTTTCATATTCTGGTTTAATGAACAAATGATTTCAATGTAGACATGCTTCGACTGCTGGTGTCTCAAAATGAGCTAATGAAAATTCCAGAATGATGGCAAAGAGGTAACCTGGGATGGATAACACAAATAAATTACTAAAACATGACTGCACTAGTAACTCATAGAAAACCAAAAGTAAGAAGCAGAGGGAAAGAAAATGAATGAACAAGTGAGAAGACAAGACAAAGCAGTGATTAGCACAACTAAGTAGCTTCCCACTGAACAATAAATACAAGGATAAGAGAAGATATGTGGGCTCTCAGGCACAGACCACAATAATATAACTTACAGCTCAATTGATGGGAAAGACATAGTCAATTTAACAACAACAATAACATCTAGCAGGACACTTCTACAAACTACAAGTAATAATCTATGAATACCCAACCAATACTTAACAAGTATATATTCATTTACTAAGACTCAATTGCTGCACTGCACATAAGCAACATATTTACGACATGCAGTCAAGCAAACCATCTATACACTGTAACACATGGCTACTATAACACCTTTGGAGATCAACCTTCTCTGGCAAATACATCCAGATATGCCAAGTTAACTCAACAGTCTACTAAAGTGAATAACTCAGACCAAATAGTGTCTAAATACACTATAACGTAGAGCAACCAGTATTTACATCTTACAAACTTGTTACTTTTCCTTCTAGACCTGCTTTTGTCAAGAACTCGCAGCCTGTGTATCCTTCGAGATGCTGAATATTAGGGCTGTACCGAATAGTGATTTTCACTATTTGGCCGTATACGAATAGCGGGACCAACTATTCGGCCAATTACAAATAGTGTATAAAATTTATTTTTAAAAAATCACATTCATAATGTCAAAAGTACGCTGAACTTTGACTTCACATAAAGTAGCACAGAATAGTCATATTCTTCTTTAGCATTCTGAGTCTTTGAGGTTTACTGCTGCAGATATCACTCATCTCCATTCATCTCTCTGGCTGGCCTTATCTTCACAATTTGTGACACCAGTTGTTTGTAGGTCTGACTGAACATTATCTCTTTAACTTCTTTTTTGTCTGCCTCGTGGTCTACCCCCAGTCTTATCTTAGGTGTACACAGTTTTTACTTCTCTGTCATCTGACATTCTTTCAATATGCCCCAACCATTTTAGTCTGTTAGCTCTCATGATGCCGGTGATCATTGGTGATTTAAACAGATTGTGTGTTACATTGTTACTTCTCACTCTCCATTCCCCGCTGTTTGCATCTTTGATGGGTCAAAGATTTGTCGTAAGACTGTTTTGAAAGCCTGTAACTAAACCTGGAAATTGTCACTGACAGCTTATTTAATGCAGGAAAGCTGTATTAGCTTTCAAGAAAACCAATTGTTCAATATTGTCAATATTAAGGCCGTGTATGCAGAAGCGGGTGTAAGATAACTACTATTTGTTTTTGGCCTGACCGCAACTATTCGGCCGGATACCGAATAGTCAATAGGTCCACTATTCGGACCCGAAGCGAATACAAAGCGAATATTCCGTACAGCCCTACTGGATTGTATAATGAAGTCAGCTTACTACTATAAGTAATACAGTGTGCCCTTAGGCTTCTGGCTTATTTCTGGATCAAACAGCTAACTTTTTCAGGATAATTTTTTTCTAGAATTTGGACAGCATTAATTTTCAGTATAATTTTTTTACTGCAACTTAACAAAGCTAACACTTTCCCGAAGAAAAGGTACTGGCTCTATAGGGATGAATAATATGTCAAATTGAAGAGAAATAAATGCATAATAAATCTAACCTATTTAAGTGTCTTTATTAGAAAAAAATATTATTAAAATCACACAACATTCAAGGATGTTAAGATGCATTTGAAGATTAGGCACTCTTCCAAATACCGGTCCCAAATTATTCTCAGCGAAAAACATCCATTTGAGAGCCTCAAGAGGTTATGTAGTAAAACATTTAGGCCATCATCATCAGCTATAACTTCTGCCATTTATGCTCGATGAATAGCAATGTTTAGACGTTGACCTAAGCGCCGTGGGGAGGAGCAGTTTTTAATCCAGCGTTTAAAAGCCGTGGGGAGGAGTAGTTTTCGATGCATTAAATCGCAGTGGGGAGTAGTAGTTGCACTGTTCA
This sequence comes from Candidula unifasciata, assembly GCA_905116865.2. NCBI lineage: Eukaryota > Metazoa > Mollusca > Gastropoda > Stylommatophora > Geomitridae > Candidula > Candidula unifasciata. Next base: position 160,388 of record CAJHNH020000515.1, on the reverse strand, counting down.
CATTACCCTCTCTTCCTTTGTGGGTTCCAGGCCCACATGTTTAAGGGGAAAAAAAAATAGATCCACTGCCACCTAAAAAAGCATGTTGTTAAAGGCGACTAATTATGACTGTGCTGAAATTGGATGTATTGGGACGAAAGGCGCAGATATCGCAGCCTAGCTGTAAACCACAGCACAACGTGCCAACCGCAATTTTAAGAGGGTTAAAAAAAAATTATCACCCGGCAGACTCAAGAGTTTGGTTTTGAATGAAATTATGTAATAACACGAAGCATAGTTGTAGTGTTCCTATTCCATAGTTCTAAATATATGACTTCTTGAGGCCCTGAATTAGATTTTTTTTAACAGTGAATAATTTGGGACCCGTATTCGGAAGAGTGCCGAAGATTATTTACCCATAAAATGTTGTGCTTATCTTACTTTTTACTCGTTAAACATCACTGTTATCCGTTTCTAAGAGTTCATAGGCCTTCTCTGTTCAATTATGTATCAGCTAGTCTTTATTTTATGATTGATTTTATCTGATTCAAGAACCGACAGTCGAATCACAGCACTAGGGGCATTTTATTTCAACAACTTGTTGAACAAGCGACTGTTAACTTGAAGAGGGGGGGGGGTGAAAATATGTTTCTTCTGAAACAGAATAGTCCCGGAAACTAATACATCTTACTTAGCCCTTTACTTAATTGAATATTTTACACTGTGAGAGGAAAAATTGTGTTGAATCACTCCATCATTCTGGTGGATGGCGCCATGTTGCTATAAACAACCAACATGGCGGTCTTGAAGGGACAGCACTGTGAAATTATATGTTAAAGAAGGAACACTGGTAATTTACAATGCGAAAGTTGATATCTTATTTTCTTGCTTTGCTTCTTCTTTATATGCAAGACACCCCTATTTGAAATTGTGGCTCCAGATTATGTTGTTTCAATCGATGATGAAGATTGGTCGGAACGTGCGCAGTTGAGTTATATGAGTTAAGTTATGAGTTAGATTATCTTCACAGCTCTCCAGACACATCCATGGGCCCTCAGATTCCCCTCTCAACATATTCATCAGTGTCGTGCGGTTAATAGTACCAGTCCTATGTTAACACGACTTCGTGTGCGTCCGGTGTGCTTCTTATGCTTGGCTGTGCCGATCTTTATATTCACGTATTCTTAGCAGTGATGTTGACACGCTGCTTCCAAAATCCTCAGAACGTCATATCTCGCTAAGGGCAATGACAATGTCTGCGTGATCCATGGGCCTGCCATCTTCAGTTAATGCATCACCTGCCAGTCTATCAGCTTTCTCATTACCAACAACACCTGCATGCCCTGGGACGAATATGAAGGTAACTGCACACACAGGCGAGTTTTAAAACAACTCAAACCACTGTCTGTGTAACTTGACTGCCTAGACCCGCCTAATAATGCTCGAAGAGAAACGTGCTGTTGTGCCTGTGTCTTTTTTAAGCCCCTGGCGCATCTGGCATATGATGCTGGATAATGTTTATTTAGGCCATGCATGTACCGGAATGATAATCTGTTCTAATCCTATATCACTGTGAGAGAAGAGAATAGTAGCGCGTAAAACCGAATTTTTCGTCGGTTATAAATTAATCAAAGCTACCGCATTTTTTATATTAAATTTGGCGTTTCTCATTATGTATTCTACAGATGTTGAACAAGTATCGCAATAAAATGCATCCTTACCTTTCCCAGTTTGGCACCCAGACTAGTTCGATGTTTCACCGGTTATCCTGTTTGGTTTTTGAACAACGGATCAACATCATGGCACACGGATAGTAACCCATAAGTGCTCCGTTCTTCTCCTAACTCAAGTCTGAGCCAGAAGAAGCTCAGCACAATGAACAGGCTCTATAGCACCGGCGAGGATCCTGAAACACGTTTAGATAGATTTTCAACTCCAAATTTTTCCCGGGCAGTGCTATTTTGCTACTTTTTTTTTATTTCCAACTGCCAGAGGATTTTTTTACGTGTGCGACAATACACACTGGCGTCTGATCTCACTACTCAGAGACCAGGGGAAATTATTAGAAGTCCAAGTCCATTTAAATAAACCCCGGCCCTTACCAGGGATTGAACTCAGAACCTCTAGCATTCGAGGCGGGCACCGTGCCTCGAGACCACGCAGCCTCCTACCGGTTACCCTAATAGCGTCTGTGTATCATTTCATTTACACCGATCCAGTATGCTGGAAATCACATCTCTGATTCTTCTTCTTCTTCTTTCGTTCGCCTTAAATAAGTTGTGTATATCAGCAATTTTGTCTCTTGTATACATTTCCCTGTTGTTGTTAATTCATTCAGTGGTCTATAGAGTTTACGTTCCACTGTTATTCTTTCTGGCCAAAAGGTTTGCCTTAATGTGTCAAATTCGGTGCAGTCCTGGAGTACATGCTCTGCTGTCTGGGGTACCTTTCCACAGATCTCTGATGTTCCCATAATATCCTGCAAGCGCTGATTTTGGACACAGATAAAAGTGGTATTGTAGTCTATGAAACAGGTATGAAGGTCTACATTATAATCTCCGCATTTTGTAAAGATGGTTCTGACACTGAATGTATGGTCACTAGTTCCGCTGCCCTTTCCTAAACATACTCTAATTACCATTCTAGTTTCCTTTAAACCCTCTTCATTATGTTTCGCCAAAGGAATTTTATTTTATTACTTTTTGAAGCAGTAGTGCGATAGATGGTATACAGTTTTCAAATTTCCTTTCTGGCGAGAGATATTATTCCCCCTCTTATGCTAAATTTAAATTGTTATATTACAGGCAATGAGTAAGAAAACAAGAATGTGTGAGAGAGAGAGAGAGAGAGAGAGAGAGAGAGAGAGAGAGAGAGAGAGAGCTACGTGACAAAACCACATAGCAGGCACGCCGACACAGAAAATAGTGTGCGTCTTAACATCCGCGTCCCTCCCACACATATTTCTTAAACAAAAGGAAGTCTCAAAGGAACAGGTTTAAAAAAAAAAAAAGAACATATTATAAAAGAAATAATAATAATAATAATAATGAAAATGATAAAAATAATTACTGTGCTGAATAGTAAATAGCTATACTAATACATTTGAAACGACATGAAATGCATTAACTGAGTTTAGAGAGAATGTTGTGTATAGATGGCTAAAGATGTTTGCCTGGCAGCTTTGCAAAATAATGCAGGTGAGGGGAGGGGAGTGTGCTCAAGTGGCCTACGCCTCCTGGGTCCAGCCAAGGCAGTCTCTAGTACTGGAGACGATTTTGGTCTAGCTTTCCTTACCGCATGGCAAACATGAAGCTAAATGATGATGGTAACTGTTATCTTCTAAAACGCAGCTCTTTCTTTGCCACTTTTTGCTAAATGAATATCTTTCTCAGTATCTTCCTCCTGATGTTATGGGTTGCAGAAACAAATTTAACTTCGTAAACGATTCTCCCACCGCCTCCGCGACCTCTCCCTTCCTTCAGCATATTTGATGTTACCTATTTCGTTGGTATGACCCATGTTTCTGTTTTCTTGTTATTCAAATCAAATGGTGCTTATGATTGTAATTAAGATTTTTGATGAGCTTAATAAATTTAATTCTTCTTTCTTTGTTGTTTCACTGATACCAGGTTGTAGCCCAGTGTCGTGGTTTTGTTGTATCACTGATACCAGGTTGTAGTCCAGTGTCGTGGTTTTCTGCATTTGTCTTGCACTTCTCGGGTCGCTTGAGTGATGGATTTGTTCAACTTTTTGCAAATTTCATCTACACTATTTATCCATCTCTTTCTGGGTCTTTCTATCGAATTCCTCCCAGATTCTCTACTGTAAAAAGTTCCACATGCAGTCTGGTATGGTTGCATTCTCACAAGATGACCGAGCCATTTCATTTTTGGGGAGTCTGTCATTTCTAGTGCTTTTAGTGACCTTGCGGAGACAGGGCATTTCAAAAGTGGTTATTCTCTGTTCTAGTGCTTTATTCGTTGTCCATGTTTGGCACTGATAACATAAAGTAGGGAGAAAGATGCTTTTAATGATTTGCTGTTTTGCTGGAAGGGAGACATGTGGGTGTCTAAGCAATGGGACCTACTGGTAGGTGACAGCATTTTCTTTCTGTACCCTGGCTTCTAGCTATCTTTCGAGTCTGCCATACTCTGTAAATATGCTTCCTAGATATTTGAATTCGCCTTCTTGTTTGATAGTAGTACCGTTAACTTGAACAAACATGATATTATGTTTCCTGCCTATCGTCATTACCTCAGTTTTCGAGGTGTTCATTGATAAATTCGATTAAGCTTTTTAAACCGCTTTCATTTTAAAATATACAATACAGTTATAAGATTTCTTTACAGTTATGTCATTATTCTGCTATGAGTTTTAACACCAAACGTTAAAAAAATTTGTTTTAAATTTAAAAAAAAATAAAAAAATTATAATGAGCTCATTGCTTCGTATTTGTTACTGCGCGTTTTTATATCCTCACGCCCCCCCCCCCCCCCCCCTCCCAACCAACCTCCCCCCCCCCCCTTTTTCCTGAAAACTGTTTATCTGAGAATGCAGCCAGACCAGAAAACTGCACCAAGCATCACATATACCTCGGTATACGTACTTAATTCGTCACTGATCCTTGGACATATACCAAACAGTACGTATTGCAAAAAGGACGTATACCAAACGATACGTATATCAAACAGTACGTATAACCTAAAGCACTTTCACTTAAGAAATAAAGGGATAATGAATAATCCTTTCGCATCGGAGAAAATCTCTTTGTCATAGACATCAACAGGGTTGTAAAAAAATAAAATATAATCGGCCTGATACTAAAATAAAAATTAAAAAAAAAAAAAAAAAAGCAATTTTATGACATAAAAGAAAATGTATAACCTTCCTTTGCTTTGCTAGGAAGAGACGGGTGACTACAAGGATGGCATTGAGAACGGATGGGGAGATGTTATTGTTTAGAAGGAAATTCTCGTTCCAATAAAACATCAGGAATTTGAAATTCTGTGTGTGTGTGTGTGTGTGTGTGTCCCCTTCTTTTTCTTTGTTGTTGTTGTTGTTGTTTTTTTTTTTTTTCCGCTACTTGACCTTGTAGAAGCTCATCAGATTTGACTTTTACAAATATTTTGCCTTCTGTCTTCTCCTCAGCATGTTTCGGAAATATGACATTGTCTGGTCATTCCAGACAGTGCTGATACGGCTTGTTTGCGCTATGATGGGGTGATACTTCTCTACGAAGTCATTGACATCTATCCGTGGCTTTGTCTTGAGAAAGGTAAACAACGATAGTGCGCGGTATCATGATTAAGTTTGACCCATCATGTTCGTTATTACAAAGATCGTATACCAATCAAGTTCTTGCATCTAAAAAGGATGTATATCAAAAACGTATACGAAAGCGAACGCATACCGAGGTAGCATTGCACTCATGATGTAGGAACATTGTTATCTTTCTTTAGATTTGTTTGTTTCCCCAACAACTTTAGAGTTAAAAAGAATTTAAAAAAAGAAAAAGAACATTTATGAGAAACAGATAACAAATTAAAAAACAAACAAAAAATTAGAAACTGATCGCTTAACGAGGAAAGATCGACTAATGAGCCATGATGTCAGGAGGAGGGTTGGCACAGAACCAATACTGAACTTTATAGGTAGACGATAAATCAAATGGTTTGTCCGTGTTACAAGATTGACATTAGACAGGGCACTACAAAGAGCAATGTTATACAGATACAACTATAACATATTCAGAGGTCGAACACGCAGAACATGGACCGCATGAGTATCAAGGACACCGAAAAGTACTTGGACGAAGCAAACAGAAAGGGACGGTTCCGGGGATTTCTACTTCCCCTGACGCCGCGAGGTATTCCAGGACTAGAGAAAAAAAAAAAGAAGAAACTGTTTCGTCTTTACGATGATATTGGCTCCAATATCTCTTCCACGGTGCAACTCCTGCAGCAAAGCATGAAAGCCACGAAAACAGTATTTTCAAACCGACCACCCCGGATTCGAACCTGGTAAACGTCAGAAATTGCATCGTGACACGAATTTCCTAACCTGTTAGCCACAGAGCCGGACATCTAATGAATACTGATGAATTATATGTTTTATCAAATATTAATTAACGGCAAAGCAGTCTTCAATGCTTGAGAATGGAGTCTAATTATAAACTTTACATTTCACCGATATATTTAGAGGGAAAAGTATTAAAGATTCATAACAAAGCCATGTAATAAACATTAAATGAAAAATATAATGGTTTAGCAGTAAACAACAGCAAAGCACTCTACGAACACGAATTGTTATTTTTGTGGCGGGGTTGAAAATGGGGAAAAGAGGGGACCTGACATGCACGCGAGATCTTTCGCCATAGGATCGTGCAAAACAGACCTAACCTGTGGTCGAGTGGCATAAATTCTATCATCAATAACCAGATCACAGAGATTGAGGCATGGGACTCACCTCGGTCATCGATAACATCAGATAAGATTGAGCGGTGTCCTTTCCCGGGTCGTGCGCTGTCCCAAAATACACTACCACTTCCTAATCAGAGCACAACAGAATTGAGTTCAAACGTGCTCGGGTAAAGTAGCGCTTTATTACTAGGGGAGAAAAATGTCTCCATCCTTCCGTTTTTCCAGCAAGTGTGTGGAAGTTGATCTGTCCTTTGAACTCCACCCCCGCAGCGCAGCATGGGCATTTGATTAGGGTGGTAAATTTCAGAGGGACGATTGGTTTCTTTTTTCTCCCTATTGCTATCTTTCCTTGCCTGATCAATTGTCACGTAGTTTGGAAAATGGTAGGGATTTCTGTTTGGGTTTTATAGGTGACTTGAGTATAAAACTAAAGTACTTGTCTTTTTTGTTGTTGATGTTGTCCCCACGTATTTAGTGGATTAAGCTTATGGCGTCAGAGCAAAATATTTGTAGATTACTCGGCATTCAATGGTAAATATTGTCATCTAAACGTCGGTCGCCTTTACTTCCCAGGACCTAGGCTATCTATTTCAGGTTGGGCTGAGCCGAATCGTCTGAATTTTCCATTGTTGTAGGTTCACGTGGATGACTAATAAATAATTTAGATGGATGTCTAGTTAGTATGTGTCTTAAGCTTTGCGAACGCGCTTCGTAATTCCGAGATTCAATCATTCGATTCAATATGCAGGCAATAATGTAGCAGACTGCTTTGCGTTGATTCTTCAGTCACACATTCTTCATCATCACAATCATGTGCCCTGACAACTGGCGTAGGCGCTTATGTGTTCTCTACAGATCACGATATCTGGTTGCCTGAAACAGCTCTCTTGATGAAATCCCTCCATGCTATCGTTTCAGCCCATGACACAGGTGGCCTGCAAAACTGTCACTCAGCCACTGGAACTCACACACAAACTCCTGCCATGTTGATGTTCTGCCTACCATAGGTAGGGGTTTTGGGTGGGATTTGTGATAGGAATGGTATGGGATGGTGATTGCTGGTTATAGGTTGGTGATTGCTGGTTATGGACTGTGATTCATATGCTTGACTTCTAAGGAGATTTCATCCTATCAGGGGGGAAAAACAGAATTAGTAATCATCTTAAGATGCACACACCAGCTCAACTCATCTTCTGCTACCCTTCTAGTCACTCAGAGTATACTTTAAAGAACAGGAAACCATGTCCCCTTTCATTACTCTGTCTGTAAATTAGTGCAACAGATAGAAAACAAAGTATATAGGGGAGATAGATAGACACTACCACACATAGATCATCCTCTTTCCACCCTCCCATCTGCACTTGCAGACATACAATGTACACAGTTAGTACCTATATAAATTTCACGTGCCTCCACAGGCCGTTCACTACACACCCATTGAATCTGTGTCAAACACACTTTCGACTCAGAGCGTCTAACTCTGACGTCACAGCCGTTACTTTAAAAGATGACCCAGATTCTTTATCTCTGCTAGGAGCCACAAAACTTCGTGTGTCTGGTCAGAGAATAATTACTTGTAGGGTTTAATATCTTTACAAATGGTGTGGGTTCTGTAGAGCACAAACTAATTAGTCTGCACAGGGAAAGGTTTAATGTTCGGAGCCTGATATCTGGACATCAAGAACGGCCCAACTCTGTGCGATCACACAGCTGAATCTTCCCTCTCTGCAGCAGTGGCCAACTTTAAAAAGACATATATTATGGTACTCGTAACTATAATCAACTTACCCAAGCTTAGGAATTCTTCCAAGATAGAACTGGAACTTTGAATGCGCCAACTTCTACATAGACTGTATACACGTCTTGACACTTAGGAATCAGGCGAGAGAATGCCGCTAAATTCTAAACTCGGCGTCTCTAGGAAAGAAGTCCCCTGTATTCATACCCAAGGAGTAAACCGGCTTACAGGAATTTCTGATTTAAACACCAGAAATCTTCAACCTACAGTTGCAAGTTTGAAAATGAAGATTTATCAAAGCAACTAGAGGTTCTAGAAATGAACATTTCCCCAGATATAGGTATATATCAATATAAGGGACTATATACCTTTCCGGACGGGTTTAAGTTTGAAATTTGACTGTCCGCGTAGGGAAGTCAGAGTCACGACTCGTCCATCGTGTAGGGTTGGCTGCTCACTTCACGACACTCCCCATGTACCCGACAGTCCCTGTAATTTTGACGTGCTGACGTTTGGCATCCACTCATGTCACATTTTTTTTTCTATTTTGAACCTTCCGCAGAACCGACTGAGAATCAGTCACTATAAACAACTGGTTCGACACATGTCAAGACTACGACCAGACAATGCATCACAGAGAACATTGTCGCTTACACACAACGGAAGCAGAATTAGAGTTCAACCACGCAAGCCATGGATTGGTGGAATAATCGTGGTCATCAATACTGATCCTACGACATGTAGCTTTTACTACGTCTACTGTCCTTCCAACATGTAGTACCATTTCAACTGCCAATTCTGGTGATCTCCTGAGTGACAGCAAAAGTGTCAGCGATTCCGACTTTTTTAGGCTTCCTTCGCACCGCGTCATATTCTTCTATCTGAAGACCCCTTTTGTTTGGCTATGGTCCCCCCCCCGCCCCCCCTCCCCCCATGGTTAGTTAGTTTTGAAGGCTAAAATACAATCAAACAAGGATTTAGTCACTTTTTATGACGCGCCTGTTATGGTGCAGTGTTACCATTCTTTGCTTCCTATCTTGGTTATAATTTGTATCGAAAGGTTTTACGTTCGCTGTAGTAGTAAAATACTAAAAGAAATAGAACAAAAAAGGTAAGACAGTTTATGTCATGAGGAGTACATGCGTCCTAGGTAAGAATATTAATATTAAATTGCGTGATCAACCTACTTAGCTCTTGCTGATAATAACGTCTGCCCTGTTTCTAATGCAGTGATCAATATCAAGTTTTATATTTACGTATCCTGTGTTTACGATGTGGTAATGTTCTTCTGCAACAAAGGTAATTTTATTTGTGCGTTGCAGAAATACAGAGATTTAGATACCAGAGTAAAGAACATTCTACACAATATATCGTTGTCAATTGTGTTGTAAAAGAACGTTCTTAGAGTACTAAATGAAGCCAATCTGTGTAACCACGTGAGTCATAGATAATATGACTGATTACTGATTTAATTATTGACATTAAAGTTCACTGGGCATGCCTGGAGCAAAAACCTTAAGGTGTAGATGCTAAAGGTTCCCGTTGCTCACTTATTATACACACACCTGTTCTCTACCTGTTCTCCCTTCAGGACCCGCTCCTAATTCCAAGTTCACACATATTTACACATATTATTTAATGTAATTTCCCGTCTTCTTTTAGCATTTGTTCATGAATTTTACTTATGATGTTTAATTTGTCCATTACCATTTTTCCTGTAGCCCAGTGTTTCCCAAACATATTTTGCCTACTACCCCCTTTTCAGTGAAAAAGCCCCCTCTCCTGGAAATAGCAAACCAGAATCTTGTTACGTCAGTGGCTCTCAGCCTTCTTAATGTAATGATCTATAAATGCAGTTCGCTCATGTTGTCTTTTTTTTTTTTTCTTCTCATCTTGTGTTCATCCTTCGCCATTGCATGGAGCTCTCCCCATGTCCTCCCAAGCATAACCTCATTCTCCAGCTCTCTTTCTCCATGTGTTTTTTGTGGCCTTCCTTTATCCTATGCCCCTGTGGGTTCCAATGCAAAGAACATTCTAGTTATGCTGTTCTCCGTTTTCTCAGTTGTGTGCACCTATCCGCCAGCGTCTTTTCCTCACCTCCTGATCCACTGGAGCCTGTTTAGTTCTCTCCAAAAAATTAGTTATCTATAATACCATTTTATTCCCTCTATTCTGCGCAGGCACCAGTTAATGAATGTCTGTAATTTATTAGTAATTGCCTTGGTTGTTCTCCATGTTTCCGCCCCATATAATAGTACTGATTTGACATTAGAATTAAAAATTTTTAGTTTAGTATTTCTTTTAATTTCTTTTGACCTCTACAAATTCCCTAGTGCTATGAAAGCCCCTCTTGCCTTTTGTATTCTAATTTTAATATCTCTATCAGTTCCTCCATCTTTATCTACATTACTGCCTAAATAGGTGTACGACTCCACGTCTTGGAGTGGGGTGCCATTAAGAGAAACCACATTACTATTTGCCTGATTTATTCTCATTATCTTTGTCTTTCCTTTATGGATTTTCAGACCAAGCTGCTGTGATCTCGCATTAAGTATATTAAATTTATCTTGTATCTGATTCCGTGAATGGGACAGAAGAGCAATATCATCAGCGAAGTCCAGATCATCAAGCTGTTTTGTAGGAGTCCACTGAATTCCATTCTTGGTGTTAGCAGTTACTGTTTTCATAGTCCAGTCTATAGCCAGTAAAAATAAGAGAGGCGACAAAGGACATCCCTGTCGCACACCTGTTTTTATTTCAAATGCATCTGTTAGCTTTCCCTCATGAAGAACTCGACATTTCATGTCTTTATATGTTGCCTTTACTTAGTTGATAATTTTCTGTGGGATTCCATAGTGCCCCATCAATTTCCAGAGAGATTCCCTATCAATGCTGTCAAATGCTTTTTCATAGTCTAGAAATCCAATGTAAAGTGGTGAGTTCAGTTCAATGCTTTGCTCTATTATAATACGTAATGTGGCTATCTGGTCAGTACAGGATCTGTTTGACCGAAAACCTGCATGCTCATCTCTTAACCTTTTATCAATAGCATCTTTTAATCTTTCCAAAATAATTCTACTTAATATTTTTCCAGGAACTGACAGCAACATAATTCCTCTATAGTTTTCACACTCCTGTAGATCACCTTTTTTGGGCAGTTTCACAAGATATCCTTCTCTCCAGTCTGCTGGTATTTCTTCTGTCTCCCAGACTTTACTGAATAATCTCATGTTGTAGCGACTCCCAAACAATTTTCCTTCATAACTTCAATGAATATATGTTTTTCGATGGTGTTAGGCGACCCCTGTGAAAGGGTCGTTCGACCCAAAAAAGGGTCTCGACCGGCAGGTTGAGAAGCGCTGGCATAGGCGGTCATCATTCGCCATCCTACACTATCAGCAGAATCGCGGAACAGGGGATGCTCTTGTCCCGTGCCACACACGTAGTGAGACCATCAAGGTTTTTTGCCTCTTTGCTTTCACTGTATAGGCTTTCTTTCAGTCCTGCTAGTTGTCACAAAGTTCTCGAGTCTGTTATTTGCATTAAAATATGCCCTCAGCTAATCAAACGAATAGAATGATATGATGGCAATTTTGTTTTTTACCGTATTTCTTACAACGAATTACACCAAGCTCTAACGTGTTACAGTTCTAACCTTCTCATCAGTTCAGTTTCATAGATTGCTTCAAGTGTCTTTTGCGTGTTAGTGCTCAAGAGAGACTGCACGAGGTTTTTTTATAGCCTTAGTAAACTCTGCCTTTCCATTTCTAGGGATCCATTGCAGACAGAGTTAATGACTGGAATAGTTCTTCTTTTGTGAAAATATTGTGATTTGAAATTTTTTTTTTTTTTAAAGATGCTGTTCTGTTGGAGCGTAGGGATGGCTTGGATGACGGAGTTTTACATATGATAATATGGAATATTTTAAAAATTTTTGTAAAATGAAGTATTAAGAGTCTATTCAGTTTTTAAAAAAGCACGGTTTCCTCTGCGCTGAAGTCTGTACAAGCTTTCCAAACCGAAAAGAAATGCGTTCATGTTGCAATTAGAGTGTGAAATGTAGATTCGCTCACTTCCTATTCTGTGAATCTTTGTAACCAAAACACAGGTGTCTAACTATTCATAGAATACTGAATTTAGAGTTGAGTTGAGTTAAGTCAAGAATTGACATCACAGCTCTCGATGTATTTCCATGTGTGCTCCGTCCTCATTTTCATCAGCCAGCGCAGAGTTCCAATAATGATGGTACCGGTCACAATCTGGTTATATGTCCGTTTTGCCTTTCCTCTGAGTGTAGTGAGCCTACCAGACCCTCTGGTTAAACCAAGGTGCCTCATTCTTTTCAGGCCATAATAATCTTTCTCTACTGATTCCGTTTCTTTCTCCCAAAGGCTCTTGTCTACATCCGCCTTGTCATGTACCAACCTAGTGGTGCAGATCCAGCGAATCTGTCATGCCTGCTCATTACCCAAAACGCCTGCATGCTCTGGAGAAAAGATCCAGAGCATTCTTACTACCCGTGACCTTCCCAGTCAAACTTGCCACTTTGCTCCAAGCATCCCTGTCTTGACATTTGTCAGCATGCATTCACAGTCTGTTACAATTACGACATGTGTATGCATCTTGTTCTCTTGCGATCGGAGAGCTTCAATTATCGCCTCCACCTCCATTCTCATACTGGATGTTGTGATGTATGCTAGGCTGTCTTGCAGTAACTAATTTTCCGAATATCTACTGTGAACAAGCTCTTTGCGCTGACTCAGTTTGTTCTTTTTGAAGACTATTCTTGGGACTCCCAAGAACTTCTCAATAGGAATGAAAAGTTAATAAAAAATTCGGACGTGAGATCATAAAGTCAATTCTTTATGATTTCTACATTGCGTCAAATTTTCTCCCGTAAAAGGATTTATACTTTTTCTTGATAATTTTTCCTGCCTAAAATATATGGTTCAGGAGATGGTTTGGAAGGCTCTTTACTTTTGGAGTAAGGGATTTGTACTCTCTAAGAAATACAAAAGGTTAAAAAACAAGTTTCCTTAATTTGTTATAGAGCTGCTTCTCATTACTCCGTGTTTTATTCGTAAGCCCATTTTTTTTTAAACAAACAAGTTTTACAAGTTTATTTTGGCTGCGTCAGTCTATACGATTGAGGCGTATTCTATAATAGGCCTATCTGCTCCAATGTAACCTAGCCTTCCTATTTTTGTACTGGTCTCCTAGTGTGTGCCGTCCATTTTTAGTGGTATTACAGCGAGACTTTGTATGCATTTTGACCGACCCCCCACCCCCACCCCTCCCCCTCTCTCTCAGTATCTCCCCACACCTTTTTTTTTTTTTAAATTTGATTTCCTGGTGAACCTGGTGTCTAGTGCAACTCGTCTTTCACACCTTCTACCTTTTCCAAAAGTGGGTATATCTAGGATATTGGTTTATTTTCTAACATTATAAAAATTATTGCTTTGTGTAAGTAGGTGAAAAATTGAGTTTTGTTTGTTTTAGACTGATATTACTGAGCTTCCTTTCAACAGTAGAGAGTAGTATTGTGTGTTATCGCAGAATATTGATCGGTATGACCACACCTGTCATCTACATACTAAACCAACGACATTTGACGAAGAAGTTCACACGGGAGAGAAGTCAAGCTTTTCTTATGCCAGAGCAGGAAAGTCATTCTGAAACAATGTTTATGGCAGGCCAGACCAACCTCAAAGCCGTAGTTGGCAGTAGGTATATGAGGAAAGTAATCGAATCCAGCAGATTCTGCAGCATGCTTTGTTCCAAACGTATTGGTGACTTTTTTCCTCTGGATTAAACGATCAGGTCCAGCGAAGGATCACGCTGCATGAGCAACACCCTACCTCTACAATAAAGCGTATTTTGATTGTTTGTTGAACTGGAGAGGCTAAAGTTCATAATATTCTTTATTAGGTATTATTATTCAGACTTTTCCACACAAAAAAAAAAAAAAAAAAAAAAAAAACAATACAACATTATCGACGAATATTGGTTCTATACAGCTTTCGTTCATGTAAGCTGCCCGGGACCTGCTCATACAATATATGTAAATAACTAAATAAGTGTTAGCTTTTTACACTCCATATCTGTTTTACTGACTGAACAGTCTAACAGTCTGTATAGGGGAAGATGCTATCGAGTTAAATTTTGTCAAATCATTGTTAAAGAAAATCTCTTACTAAAGAATACCTGTTGGGAGCAACAATTGCTTGTAAAAGCTTAAGATCAGACCATCTTTTCTCTCATAGTCCAAGTATGGGCATGTTAAAAACTAAACCATAGAATAAGATATTCATATTCATTAATGATAATGAGAAAGATAAGCCTGACTGGTTGCGACATCATTTCTTTGTTTACGATAAAAATTAAACAGTCACTGTGAAATCTCTGCGATTTGAATCTCTTAGGTCACTACATCGAGGCAGAGACGAATTGTTTATTAATATGTTTCTCCCCCCCCCCCCCCCCCCCTTTTTTTTTTCCCTCCTCGCCGGGTTGTCTTTTTTTTTTAGTGCTTTCCAGTTACACGTGAGGCTGCCAGCGACCCCAAATTTCACCGAGGCCGCTATTGCGCCCCTCCCCAACCATCCCAGTGCCCCCCCCCCCCAGGGGGTGGTAGCGTCCACTTTGGGAAACACTGCTGTTTTATTTTCTCGCAGTCCTGCTGGGGGGGGGGGGGGATTCACAGATGATCAGTATGCTAGTGAGAAACTATGTGTAATTTGTTGATATAGAAATTTATAGAATTCTGGTGCATAACTGGCTGTGGATGAAAGAAAAGAGCAACACATATGTAAGTTCTCGTAAAACAGTAATGTTGATCAAATGTAAGAAAGAATATTCAGAGCTCGGTAGGTAATGTAGTCAAGAACATTCCAACCGTCTTTATTTCCCAAGACACCTATACCTATTTTGAGCTGGGTAGATAAAGGAGCCAAGTTGAATTTCGAAACAAATTTGCTACGATGCGGTTCAAACCCAAGACATTTGTGCAGGCTGGAAAGAGTCTAACCACAACGCTACCGCAGCTATCTAATCATCAAATTCTACTGAAAAAGTTAACTTACAATGAGAACTGATTATCCTCCATAAGAAGAGGGAAATCCATATTTTATTAGGATAGATCCCCAGTATAATCTTGGGTTCCAAGAATATTGCTGAAAGTGCTTGGGAAATAGATTCACTGAGAGTAAGGGCTGGGGGAATAGATTTACTGAGAGTAAGGGCTGGGGGAATATATTTACTGAGAGTAAGGGCTAGGGAAATAGATTTACTGAAAGTAAGGGCTGGAGGAATAGATTTACCGAGAGTAAGGGCTGGGGGAATAGATTCACTGAGAGTAAGGGCTAAGGGAATAGATTCACTGAGAGTAAGGGCTGGAGAAAAAGATTCACTGAGAGTTAGGGTTGAGGAAAAAGATTCACTGAGAGTAAGGGCTGGAAAAATAGATTCAATGAGAGTAAGGGCTGAGGAAATAGATTCACTGAGAGTAAGGGATGGGCAAAAAGATTCACGGAGACCCTGCAAATGACGGAAAGGCAACTAATTTATGGGGTTTGCTGATATGATGATCTTAAAGGCGCAGATCTCGCACAGCAGGTGTAATCCGCAGAACGACGCACATTGGTTAGCCCTTCCCTACCCTTTTGCCTAGATTTGTATGTGTGTGTGTAAGAGAGAGAGAGAGAGAGAGAGAGAGAGAGAGAGAGAGAGAGAGAGAGAGAGAGAGAGAGAGAGAGAGAGATAAATCCCTGTAAACACGGAAGCAAGCATCAAGCAACTACACTTCCAGTACCAACTTTTTTCGACTTTCACTTAGGGAGATGGATCATATATGGGTATGTCTCGAAATGTTTGATAAATGTTTTCGAAAACAAATTAAAGAGCATTATGTATGTTGTTTACTGCATATGTATGGAGAATATTATGAGCGCCTGACTAAACAATGTGAAAGTGAAAATCGTAAACAAATGTATAAAAGAAACACATCAAAATGTCTGCAGAATCTGTCGCTGTCTACATTGCGTTCTTCAAACATTTAACACCCCTGGACCAAGAAAATAGGAGACATATTGCGCGGACTGAATGATGCTTAGACAGAAACAACAATGCACGCACATATTTCATTTATTTATCTAATCTTAGGAAATTATAGTTTTAGCCTAATGCAACATATGCTGCTGCTTAGAGGCTAGAAAATTTGATATTATTTGCTCGAAAATTGTTTCTGATCGACGAAGCGCTGCAGTAACATTTATTATATATTTATCAGTTTGCTTTCATCTATCGAGGTGACAAGATTGACCGGATAATTCTGGCGGACCGCCAGTATATATCCGCGGACCCGCGTCGGTCTGCTGATAGATAAAGAACATTGACTAAATGGTCTAAAGAATAATATTACTTTTAATTTCAGCATTCAAACTAAAAAAGCAGACGGTTTAGATCTGATTTACTGATTTACCGACACTGATACACTTTGTTCCATGTAAAAATGATCTAAAAAAAAAAAAAACACCTTTGCTAGCTTTACTAGCCATTTTCTCTTTCACTATATGAAATGACTACCATAGTATAAAGTTAAAAAAAAAAAATAACAGCAGAGGATCCTTTTCCAAGCCTTCAAACATGTTGAGCCTACACTGCTAGACATTTAGTTAAGTGACCCAATCGATACTCGGAGAGTGATGTGGTCAATATTGCGACGTCCGTCTTCACTTTCCATGACTTTACCTGGTACCTATTTAGGGCTGGGTCGACCTTGGTCACTTGTGAAAAGAAAGAAGATGTCCGGCTCAGTGATTACGATACCTCCCTCAAAGGTAACACTAGATGCAAAGGTGCCAAAATGCCAACAACAACAATAATCAATTTTCATTGCATTTTTATGGTTATTGTCACATTCTAGAAGTATATTGTGTTAATATATTGTCTTGATAATGTTTGCAGCTGTACAGTACAAAAGTCCAGTGACATATCTCTAGAAATAGAAAAAAAAAAATATCAATCACTGATCAGCGATGGTTTTCAGTAGTGATTGGCAAATTTGTTGATTCCAATACTGATACAATCAAATAAAACCACGGCGGTAATTAATGGTGTTATTGAAACCTTTACTGTGATTACACTGGTGTCCTTGTGAAATACCTCTCTTTACAGGTCACTTGAATCTAAGAACAATAAAGTCCTCATCTTACTGAGGTAATAATCATCCACAAGCACCTCCACACTTCCGAGTTAGGAAATGCCAACGACAAAGTGTAAATTGTTGAACAAAGGCACAAAGCACATTCTAAACATCGCCCAATTTAAACAGCCATTCTCACAAAGTTGACGTCATTTTCCTACTTAAAGATGGTCATGTGACACGTTTCTTTCTTAAAGAGTCGTTAGTTATGAATATAAAAGAAAAATAACAGGGAAGAAAGCTAAGATAACATTTCGATTTTCAATGCGAGAGAAAAAAGGAATTTTATTAATGATCGATTCTGAATATTACTTTAGAGCCAGCTTCAGATCCGCCCATGTTGTTATTGTTCTCACTGCGTTAGAATGAATAATGACCGAATGGAAGAGCATTAGGTTATTCTGGGCACTTGTTCTATCGACGACATTCTAATTTAGTCCTGCTACGTGCTGCCGTGTAAATTGCTGTCTGATATATCGTTTCCGACAGTCTTTTTATCTACTGTTTATGCTTTGCAGCGTTGCGGGCTGGGTTAATTAACAAGTTCGTTTAGAAGACGTGACTGGCCCAACTTCACTGTCATCTCGTGTTCCAGATGTCGGTTAGTTTTAATGAATTTCGTTGGAATTAGATCTCGTGATTGAAATACCATACCGTGTTGACATAATCGTTGATATATTTTCTCTAGCACTATAATGTACTAGTGATAATCCCTTGACACAATGTGCCCGCGTTGACTAAATTAGGCAGAGATCACTTTGCTGTGAAGAAAATAAAGAATTCTCTTTACATCATAAAGCTTACTGTGTATTTGGAGATATTTTCAGATCTTCCCCGCCTTTTTTAAAAAAGTATCTTTATCTGTTTCTTCCTTTCCTCTTCTCTTTGACTTCCGCTTCCAAATTTAGCGGTGTTGCGTCTGTGTTGTTGATTGAAGACCACCAGTTCACATTTTGTATCTGACTTTTGTCGCTCAAGTCGTATAAATTATATGTTCAAACACAACTTAGCAACCCCTTCCATAGATGAATGCCTCAGGGAATTGCTATGTTTATTAGATACTGTGTAATTAGTGCGTATTCTGTGTGTTCACGCACCTCAGCGACACATAGACACGCCACAAGCGAATACAGCTGTTCATGATTCTCTTGCTGGTATTACTGAAGGGTCTGGGTTGTCTGATGCTATAGCTGTAAGATCTCTCAGAAAGTGGAGGACAAATAGAATTGGGTCTATCTAGATGAGTACTCCTACCTATGGTGTTGAAAGGAGATCGCTCTCAGGCTGTAAGACACTTGACTGACAGGACGGTATTGTATAGTCAAGACTGTTGTGAGTTTCCCAAGAGCTAAAAAACGTATCGAGCCTAGTGGAAGCAACCTTTATTTAAATATATATATATATTTATAGCCTAAGACGGACTGTGTGCTCATGGACTAAATGGCTGTGGAACTTACGTTATGTTTAGCGGGAGAGTGACACTAGACGTACGGACTCCTTTACAAGTACCCTGCCTATTCCTAACAAGCTGACAAACTCGGGTGACCGACTACGTCCTAAAAAGATTTTATTTTTCTTATGGATTTAAAAACACACCCAAAAAAAAGTGTGCGGTGACTGATAAAGTCTTCAGCTGGCTACAGAGAAAGAGTGAAAAGGTGAAATGATTATCAGAGACAGAAAAAGGCACAGATATAGGAGAGTAGAAGACAGGAGAACCTGAATGGGGGGAGGCGGGAGGCGGGAATTGGCATTAAAGCATGTTAGAGTGGGTCTCTAGAATGGATGTAATAAAAATAGGGGGCCTGTAGTAGAGAGATTAATATCACAAAGATATTATTTATCATGCTTCAAGAATGAAATATTGATATTTCAGCTGCATAAATCCTACTGTATATGGAAGACATGGACAATGTCTTCTGGTGAAGAAGGGAGTAAAGCATTCTGCGCTTGAGCTGAGCCAAAAGATATCATAGAGCCATATAGATTTAAGAATGCAGATAGATAGTAGCGTCACAACCTGGAGTTATAAACTATTTACGCAGCTGTTCACCTTCTTGTTAGAAAGCTGAGCTCTCATCAGAAGACCCGGGTTCCAATCCTCTGTAAGACTGGGGATTTTTTCTGTCGGGGGTAAAAATAAAATCCTCACCTGCACAGTTGTGGCGACAGCACTAGCCATGCGTCCGTAAATTCTCAGACTCAAAGACCCCCCCCCCCCCCTCCCCCCGTCCACCCTGCCTACACCGCAGAAGGCAGTAGTTGGCAGTTTACCCTCTTGTCACAAAGGGACAATGGCTTAAAGAATTATAGGAAATCGTTAGTAATAGGCTTTTTATTTGTGGGGATTTCAGTATGCATAAAAGATCCTGGGATAGTACCAGGGAAAGTAGACATGTAAAAACGTACGCGGGTGTTATGCTAGACATAATCTTTATAAACTAAGTAAGGCTAATTAAAATAGTAATGACGCCTGGTGATGCATCATCATCCTTTCTTCATATGATGTATTGCATCCTCAACTTCTGCAGTCATTATTGGTGGACCATCACTGTTGGTCTGCAGTTCTACATCTGGTCTATTATCCTCATACAATTCCCCTATATACTCTGTCCATCTGTTAATTATATTACTATGTCCCATTAATAAGTACCATCTTTTGATTTCAAACATCCAGTGCTGTTACGTGTCATCTTTCCTTTTAACATATTTATCTGTTGGTACATGGAATGTGAGTCTTTCCTGTGATTTTCCCCAAACTGTACACATGTGATTCAGCCAGGCTTCTTTAGCCACTTTGCATTTGTTCACTATTTCTTTTTGTATTCTAGAGTATTCTTCTTTATCATTCTTTTTCTTCCTCCTTTCATCCATCAACTGCAGATTTTCGGTTGACATCCATTTCTTGTTTGCAACTCTATGGGTTGGTGGGATTGTCTCTTTTGATGTCTGCTGAATAGACTCACGCAGCATATCCCACTGTTCATCAATAGTCTGTATAATTTCCATTGCAATATACCGGTTTTGTACAGTGACATTGTACTGGTCCTTATTTCTTTATCCGTTCTAAGAATTCCTAAATTTAACTTGATGTTCTGTGGTGTTTTTCTAATGTTCTTTAGTTTTATTCTAATGTTTCCTACAACTGGAACATGGTCACTAAAGCAGTCTGCTCCTGGTTTAGTTTTTGCTCCAACTAAGCTGCTCCGGAATCTTCTTGAAATCAAAATATAATCAGTCTGATTGCGGACATTATCACCAGGACTTTTCCAAGTCCACAATCTTCGAGGAAGGTGTTTAAACCAGGTGTTACCTATTATCATGCTGCGTGATTCAGCCCATGCTATTAATCTGTCACCTCTCACATTCTTTTCTCCTAGGCCATAGCCACCCGTTATTCCGTACACTTTTTTACTTCTTATTTTCGCGTTGAAATCTCCAAGTACCATTGTTACTTCACAATTTTTGCATTCATCAACAGCCATGTTTTACTCCTCATAAAATGCGTCAATATCTTCCTCTGAACTATCTGCTGTTGGGGCATAAATTTGTACTAAGTTGATGTAAAGCGGCCTGTCGCGAAGTTTTACTAATAGTACTCTCTCTGAAATTGTCCAAAATCCTTTCACAGTTTTTGAGTTCTTTGGATCCAAAATAATACCAACTCCCTTACTATATTCCTTCCCACCCGAGTAAATAAATATGTACTGATCTGAATACTTTTACCCTGCTCCTAGCCATCGCATTTCACTAATTCCTAATATGTTGATGTTCATTATCTTCATTTCCATCTTGATGTTATCCAACTTTCCGTTTTGTATGAGTGTTCTGACATTCCATGTACCAATGTTCATGATGTTTCTACCAATTACTTTTTCTACAGTAGCTGGATGACGGTCGGGTATCTCCCTTAGAACATGATGCTTCCTACCGGACGAGGTGATTCCACTGGAATCCCCATTCATGTCGTTATCTGAATTCCTATTGTTTTGAGGCATGATCTTCTTTGGATAGTACAGTGGTGGTTTCCCCATGCTTCCGCCGGTTTGTATATGGTTTGACTCCAATAGCCTTTGTCTAAAGAGAATTACCCTGCAGGGCAGCAGGGGGGAGAGGTTATGGCGCCTCTTACCCGCCGATGGCCATGCCGTAGAGTTTTGAGGTATTTTATAGAGTTAGCTGTCCCACCAACTAACTCGCCTCCTCTCAATGACCATCACCTGTTTTGGTCCACAGCCACTTAATCAATATATTCGTGGCTGATCTCTATATCTATGGGCCTTTCCACCATTCGCCACCTGGTGGACGCGCCTAATTAATTGACATATGTTACTCAGTCAGTAGCGTTAGACACACAATGGAGTGTTGTTAGCGATCGTGGGAGTGACCATCTGCCACGCTTATTCTTGAATTCTAAACCCCTAATGAAGGATAGGAGAACGCATAAAGCGATGCACTCTGCATAAGGTAGGCAATGTTTTTCGTAAACAGACTGGGCTGTACAGCATAAAACCCGATGCAATAAAGAGAGCCCTCTCAATGTTACACATTTTTCAAATAGGTAAAGATAAGTCAATAGGCCTTTGACCAATTGATCTTTACGAAGAGAGTTGATGTGATGGCTAGTTGTTTTCAGTACGGTGTTGTTCGTCCATCGTGTGTGATATTGATCACTTCTTGTACTTTAGTCACTGAGCAGGATTTATCAGTAAGTCAATCAATCCTCATCGCGTTTAGAAGCACACAAGGCAGAAACAAACAGTCACCACTCAATTCGATTCTGAGCCATCCTCTCTATCTCCCGTTTTGTCCTTTGTGCAGCCTTGAGTTCAGCCTCAAAGATTCGCCTCCAAGCACCTCTTGGCCTGCCTCTTCCTAGCTGTCATTGTGGTGTCCATTGAAGTGCCTGTCTCGGTCGTCGTCTCTCTTTCTTCATTCTGAGGACGTGTCAAATCCACCCCCATCATCGTTTTTTTTTTTAATTTCCTAATTCACTTCTAAAAAGTAAAGATAAAGTCAGGAGATGTGAACCAGCGTCATTACACACGGTTATAAACCATAAGTGCTCTGCTACCAGTACGGACAGCTGATAAGAAACTGTCCGCCTGTGTCGGTGTCCGCATGTAACTTTGTAGCTACAGCAACGTTCCTCCATTTACCCCAGAGTGGTACCCATTTCCTAGAGGCTGGGGGAACCCCTTGAGCCGCCCGGTTTCGAACACCGACCTTGGCTGCAGCGAGTCGCAGCTGGATTTGAAAGCGAGCCTCGTATCGACTGCTCTAACGCTTCACTTCTAAGTGTTATCGTAGGTAGTGGACTGAAAATAATTGTGTTACTAAAAATATTCATGAGAAGAATAAGAAACAAGTTTAACCAAATGTTTGCGCAGAACAAAATGGGTTTGTTGAAGAAAAAAATTTAAAAAATAAATAAATAAAAATGCCAAATACATCATCCGGATTCTGTCAAAAAGAGCTTTAGAAGTAAACTGCTTGACCACTTTGCCACAGAGACCCCCTTATCTAGTAGGAGAATGCAAGGAAGAATGGAACTGGCCATTCCACCCTGTTTGTCGTGGCCTTAGAAAATGTGAATGTCTGATAACATCGTAACATCAGTATCGTCTATGAAGAGATTCTCAAACATTTTCTTTTCATTTTAAAGCGTACGTTGCGAATGCACTGCAGCCTTGTCAGTAGCATTGTCTTCTAAATACACGTGCATTCGGACTCATCTTGGACTTCCTTCGCGGTATTTCTGTTTTAAACTGCATTTTCGCTGATCTCGAGCAGATTTAAAAAAAATTCTTGATTATTGCCGTGGCACCCCTGGCATACGCTCGCGGCACCCACGGGTGACACGGTACCCAGTTTGAGAACTGCTGGTCTGTGGGACTGCATTTGACTCTGTTTTTCCTAACAATAAAAATATACGGTGCCATTCTAAAATCTATATCCCCCAAGAATATAGGACTCTTTTCAACGCCTTTATGCGTATTGGGTATACAATAAGATCCCTTTTCACGCCATAGGCGCATCGGGCATATAGGAAGAGCTCCACATATTTTTACAGACCAATCGGCACTAGGTGGGTAATGTGGTCAGCATTACGCCGACCGTCCTTACTTCTCCAGGACAGCCATCTTGGTACCCATTTTAGGCTGGTTCGACCTGCCATACCACATACCATGATAAAAATCCACGCAGCCAAAAGTGGGTTTCGATCGCGGTACATTGGAACTACAAGTCGGACTCGCAAAACCTAAGCCACGGACGCCACATTGGGCATACAGTGCTAGCCCTATATTTTATTTAAATTTGTTATGGTTTATAAGCGTGTGCAATTACGCTGGTTCACATCTCCCGACCTTATATTTACCTTCTTACTTTTATTTTATAGACGTATCGGCACTCCATATAGGACGTGGTCGAAACCCTACCGACCACCTTTACTTCCCAGGAATTTTCCTGGTGTCTATTTAAATCTGGGTCGACCTGAGTGCCGAGGACATTTTTTAACAACAACAAAAGTCTGCTCCGTTTGGATTTGAATTCACGACCTTCAGAACTGCAGGCAAGCGTCTAGCTGCTACACAACGGTGGCTCCTCATCTCCGACGTGCTATAAAGGAAAGGCTATGTTTAAGAAACGGTTATTGAGAAGAGACGGTTATGCTCTTCCAGGACCGGAGGCGATGATGCTAGATTACCTTATCTATTGACATTGTCAGCCCAGTAGCCAGAAGAAGCAGACACGCCCACGCAGGACTTCTCTCGTGTTTAGAGCACCGTTGAGTCTAAGGAGTGTATACACTGTTCAAGGATATCTTTGCTGTTTGACTTTCACAGTCTTCCGGCCACTGTTACGAAGTTCCTAGACAGCTCTCTCACACTCACAAAAAAAGCACATTCTGTTTTGTATAGAATAATGTGTGGGTGTGTTGGTTTGTGTGAATGAGCACGCGCGTTTTTTTTTAAGACTATCTATCTATCTATCTATCAATCTATCTATCTATCTATCTATCTATCTATCTATCTATCTATCTATCTATCTATCTATCTATCTATCTATCTATCTATCTATCTATCTTCTATCTATCTATCTATCTATCTATCTATCTATCTATCTATCTATCTATCTATCTATCTATCTATCTATCTATCTATCTATCTATCTATCTATCTATCTATCTATCTATCTATCTATCTATCTATCTATCTATCTATCTATCTATCTATCTATCTATCTATCTCTATCTATCTATCTAACCTATCTACCTATCTACCTATCTACCCTACTACCTATCTACCTATCTACCTACCTACTAGCTACCTACTACCTACCTATACTACCTAGTCTACCTACCTACCTATACTATCTATCTATCTATCTATCTATCTATCTATCTATCTATCTATCTATATATCTATCTATCTATCTATCTATCTATCTATCTATCTATCTATCTATCTATCTATCTATCTATCTATCTATCTATCTATCTATCGTACGTATGTGTATGCTTGTTCGCATGTGTCACTACACCCCCCCCCCAACTCATTCATCTTCTTCTATCGGCAGATTTGTATGTATGTCTACGCCTTGGTATGTTATGTAGCAAGGCACTCTATATAGACAATTAAAATTATTTAACATGCGTGCATTTCTCTGTTTAAAAACTATATACCGAAAACCCTTGAAGAATTATCAACAACAACAACGTACAGTAGTGAATATATAACTGTACTTCCTAAATTGTTGGCCCACTGTCTACGACCTTTGTTTTACTTTTATATAATATCATATACATAATTTATTGCTGGATCTCATTTATTGGAAATATCGAAACCGAACAATAATATCATTGTCTGTGTTATTGTATGTTCTTACAAGCATTCACATGTGCATAACATGGAATTGTTGACAAGGTTTGCAGTGTGCTAATCTTTACACACTTAAAAATGTTTCCCGTGTGTTGTATATCCCTGTAGAACAGAGTATTTTGTTTGCATAAAGATACATCTAAAAAAGCGACCGCCTATAGATTTTTGGGGGAGGCAGAGAGAGGCACTCAGCTCCCTGCAATTTTCTAGCCGGGGTCAAAGGGAGAGGACTCTGCAACCCCCCCCCCCCCCCCCCCCCACACCTACCCCTTCACGACATTGGGATAGGGGAAGCTCATAGTGACTGAAGTCTATCCCCCCCCCCCCCCCCCCCCCCGACGACATTGGGGTAGAGGAAGCTGAAAGAGACTTAATTCTCCCCACCCCCCCCCCCCCCCCTCCCCCGAACCCACCCACCTAGGTTCCGATGTCTAATTTGGCCAAAAACTATATTACTTTTAGTTTACTAAATCACAAGCTTAAAAAATACACTCTTTTTGAAACATGTGAGGCTCATTAGTTTTTAAACACATCTGTAGTATTTATTGTTTTACAACCCGTGACTTAAAAGTACAAAAGTAATCATTAACGAATACCAGTGATAAAGACACGACACAAAACAAGGAAGGCGGATGAAAATCGGTTAATTAAAAAATGAAATAGCAGAACTTGCATAATCAGCTAAGTCAATAGCTACTGGTTTTGGTGTAATTGTTTTTAGATGTCAAATTTTGTTTTATGATGCTATATGTTAGCTTTGCCAATACCGGTACTGTAAATATCTTACCTATGCTGTTGACCTTCCATCTTTCGTTCTTCATTAATCTGGTTATCTAAATGGTCTTTCTTCTTCTACCTTTCTATTCCCTGATGGATCATAACTCACGCCAAGTAGTTCTATCCTTCGCCATTAGTTCTTTATCTACATTACTCACAAATAGGTGTACGACTCCATGCGTCAGAGTGTGGTGCCATTAAGATAAACCACATTACTATTTGCCTGATTTATTCTCAATATCATTTTTGTCTTTCCTTTATGGATTTTCAAAACCAAGCTGCTGTGACCTCGCATCAAGTATATTTAATTTATCTTTCATCTGATTCCGTGAATGGGACAGAAGAGAAATATCATTAGCGAAGTCCAGATCATCAAACTTTTTTGTAGGGGTCCACTGAATTCCATTCTTGGTGTTAGCAGTTACTGTTTTCATAATCCAGTCTATAGCCAGTAAAGATAGGAGAGGCGACAAAAGACATCCATGTCGTACACCTGTTTTTATTTCAAATGAATCTGTTAGCTTTCCCTCATGAAGAACTCGACATTTCTGGTCTTTATACAAGGTCCGACAATTAAGTAATGAGACTGATATTATTATGGCCAAGTCAAAAATGCCATCTATGAAGCAAAGCATGGCATCTAAAGAGGAATCATTCATCTATGATCTGGCTATTTTTCATCGCCGCTCGATAAGCAGACAACAAACAAGCAGCCATTTTGTTGTCCTAGTCAGAGGTGTATTGTTCCGTAATGAGCACAAAGAAAAAAGCTAACATTCTTTTTAAAACTCAGAAAAAGCGCCATTGAAACAGTTGAATTGAGGCAACAAGTTTATGGAGATAATTGTTTATCTCGTGCACACATTTGCAGGTAATATTCACGATTCAAAAGTGGTGTGGAAATGGTTACTAATGCACCCAGACCTGGATCCCAAATTTCTGTTCGTAATGATAAACTCGTTGCAAAAGTCAGAGAACGGATTCAAGAAGATAATTGTTTTACTGTGATGATGATGTCAAATGAATCTGGTGGTAATAGAGAGACCATTTATAACATTTTAGTGCAAGATTTTGGCAAGAAAAAAGTAGCTTGCCGGTTTGAACCATATTTGTTGTCTGATAACCAAAAACATCAGCGGGTTGAGTACCCAAGAGACCTCATTAAAACAAGAAATTTTTGCCCAAAAACAAATGTATGTTCTCAGCCTTCCATCCTATTCCCCAAATTTGTCTTCCTGTAATTATTGTCACATATCACTCCTGTCACGTGCCTGATGTAAGGATTTCTCCTTCAGAACCAACAGCACTCAGAAATAATTATGTTGAGTCGTTTGGCTCGTATTGGTCTAAGGGATTCCCCGAGGCCAATATACGCTCAACTTATTTCTGGAGTAGGGCAACTCAAGTATTGGCACTACAAAATATATCAGTATATGAATACAATATTCCCAGACACACTTGGCTTGACACCCCCACTACTTACTAAAGAAAGCGCCCAGGTTATGATAAGTCATTATCATAACCATGTTAACACATATAGTTAAGATTCATACACACACCCATGCTAAACCCTTAAAAAATGAAATAGAGAAACCTAAGTCAGCCATGAAAATAAATGCATGTAATCATTACAACATGTACAAATAGAAAATAGTGAAGTAGATGCCAAATCACAATAGCTGGATTCTAGAATACAATGTCCAGATTGCAAGGACTCTTAAACAGCCAGAATGATCTAGAGATGACACAACTTCATCCTCGGGAAACATGGGAGCTGTGAGGAATATAGCACATAAGGCATCAAACTGAACTTATCCTCTTTCCGTCTATGATGCTTCCCTCAGCTCCTGATGATTCGACTGTATTTGGTGACTCTGCCTCAACTGGATCAACTGGTGGAGGAGTACCTCACCATAAAGGACCCAGCACTGGATAAGCACACAGCAAATGGCTCCCACTAGTCATTAGCAGCACTGTCCATGAGCTACACACATGTTCTGGCACTGTAGGAAGTTTTGGGTATATGGCACCTCAAACTGACATCAATCTCCACACTTGGTAGTTGGGTGATAAGTGGTAGGTAATGGGTTAATTGATGGATGGGTTATGGTTGGTGGGTGTTGGTTGGACTGTGAATCTTCTGCCAGCTCCTCACAAAGGGCTCATCCCAAGCATATGAAAAGTCCTAGACATTACAGATCGCCTATTACAAATGAATTATACAGGCGTCGAACGACACGTCTGAACTCTTGGAAGCCGGCAAAAAGAATGGCGCAAAATGCCTTCTTCAGGCGTTGGTAAGAAGTAGTTCCTAGTATACAGGGGCAAGGAGTAAATCGGTTTCTATGAAACCTCAAATAACTCCTCTAATATTTATCCCATAGATGTACATTTAAAAGTTGTGTTAAGTCAAAGCAACTAAAAGGTGTAGACATTATAATTTTGTCCGATAAAGGCATATATCGATATAAGGGACTATTTACACCTTCCCGGACGAGTCCAAGTTTGAATGTGGTGCCGATTTACAGGCTTATCATTCCACGACAATTATTTTATATTCCAGAATTTAAAGTTACGTTTGAAAGGATATTGATGACATCCACAGGACGTAACATTGCCTTTGGGGCCACAACAACAGAAGAACCACAGAGGTCCTTCCAATGTTTGTTAGATCGTGCCACTTGCTGTATCAATGCACAAGGGGCATACTTTGAATCAAATACAGGTTATATCTTCAACTGTTGATTATTTTAATTTTTATGGAATTAGTCTCATTACATAATTGTCGGACCTTGTATGTTGCCTTTACTAAGTTAATAATTGTGTGTGGGATTCCATAGTGCCCCATCAATTTCCAGAGAGATTCCCTATTAATGATGTCAAATACTTTTTCATAGTCTATAAATCCAATGTAAAGTGATGAGTTCAGTTCAATGGTTTTG
>CAJHNH020000515.1:0-124979 GCA_905116865.2 Candidula unifasciata | reverse complement strand
TGAACAATTTTAAGTTTAGTATTTCTTTTAATTTCTTTTGACTTCCACAAATTCACTAGTGCTATGAAAGCTCCTCTTGCCTTTTGTATTCTTATTTTAATATCTCTATCAGTTCTACAATCTTTATCTACATTACTCACAAAATAGGTGTACGACTCCATGCGTCAGAGTGTGGTGCCATTAAGATAAACCACATTACTATTTGCCTGATTTATTCTCAATATCTTTGTCTTTCCTTTATGGATTTTCAAACCAAGCTGCTGTGACCTCGCATCAAGTATATTTAATTTATCTTTCATCTGATTCCGTGAATGGGACAGAATATCATTCGCGAAGTCCAGATCATCAAACTTTGTTGTAGAGGTCCACTGAATTCCATTTTTGGTGTTAGCAGTTACTGTTTTCATAATCCAGTCTATAGCCAGTAAAAATAGGAGAGGCGACAAAAGACATCCCTGTCGCACACCTGTTTTTATTTCAAATGTATCTGTTAGCTTTCCCTCATGAAGAACTCGACATTTCTGGTCTTTATACAAGGTCCGACAATTAAGTAACGAGACTGATATTATTATGGCCAAGTCAAAAATGCCATCTATGAAGCAAAGCATGGAATCTAAAAAGGCATCATTCATCTACGATCTGGCTATTTTTTATCTCCGCTCGATAAGCAGACAACAAACAAGCAGCCATTTTGTTGTCCTTGTCAGAGGTGTATTGTTCCGTAATGAGCACAGAGAAAAAAGCTTACATTCTTTTTAAAACTCAGAAAAAGCGCCATTGAAACAGTTGAATTGAGGCAACAAGTTTATGGGGATAATTGTTTATCTCGTGCACACATTTGCAGGTGATATTCACGATTCAAAAGTGGTGTGGAAATGGTTACTAATGCACCCAGACCTGGATCCCAAATTTCTGTTCGTAATGATGAACTCGTTGCAAAAGTCAGAGAACGGATTCAAGAAGATAATTGTTTTACTGTGATGATGATGTCAGATAAATCTGGTGGTAATAGAGAGACCATTTATAACATTTTAGTGCAAGATTTTGGCAAGAAAAAAGTAGCTTGCCGGTTTGTACCACATTTGTTGTCAGATGACCAAAAACATCAGCGGGTTGAGTACCCAAGAGAAATCATCAAAACAAGAATTTTTGGCCCAAAAACAAATGTATATTCTCAGCCTTTCATCCTATTCCCCAGATTTGTCTTTTATATTCCAGAATTTAAAGTTACGATTTAAAGGATATTGATGACATCCAAAGGGACGTGACATCGACTTGAGGGCCATAACAACAGAAGAACCACAGAGGTCGTTCCTATGTTTGTTAGATCGTGCCACTTGCTGTATCAATGCACAAGGGGCATACTTTGAATCAGATACAGGTTATATCTTCAACTGTTGATTATTTTAATTTTTATGGAATTAGTCTCATTACCTAATTGTCGGACCTTGTATGTTGCCTTTACTAAGTTAATAATTTTTTGTGGGATTCCATAGTGCCCCATCAATTTCCAGAGAGATTCCCTATTAATGATGTAAAATACTTTTTCATAGTCTATAAATCCAATGTAAAGTGGTGAGTTCAGTTCAATGCTTTGCTCTATTGTAATACACAATGTAGCTATCTGGTCAGTACAGGATCTGTTTGGCCGAAAATCTGCCTGTTTAGCTCTTAGCTTTTCATCAATAGCATCTTTTAATCTTTCCAAAATAATTCTACTTAATATTTTTCCAGGAACTGACAGAAACATAATTTCTCTATAGTTTTCACACTCCTGTAGATCACCTTTTTTGGGCAGTTTCACAAGATATCCTTCTCTCCAGTCTGCTGGTATTTCTTCGGTCTTGCAGACTTTACTGAATAATCTATGTAGCAAATATGTTTATGTGTTTGTGTTGGCCCTGATGGCTTCAGCTTGGATACCATCTGGACCTGCCGCCTTTCCTTCCTTGAGAAGATTTATAGCTTTCCTAATTTCCTCTTCAGATGGTATCTCACAGTTGATATTCAGTTCAATTTCTAAAGGCTGGATATCTAGGGAAACCTCTGGGCCTGGTCTATTTAGAAGCATTTCAAAATATTCAACCCATCTATCCATTTGATCTTTAATGTTAGTAAGAACCTTTCTTTGATTATTTTTGATTGATCCAGTTGGCTGACTATATTTACCTACTAATTTTCTTGTGTTACTGTAAAGTTCTCTGAGGTTTCTTTTTGCTGATGCTGTCGCCGCTTCTTGTGCTAGATCATTTAAATATTTTACTTTATCTGCCCTTACACGCCTCCTAACTTCCTTATTGGCTACTGTGTATTTATCATGAGCTCTAGCTTTAGCAGCTCTAGTTTTGCTATAGTTTAAGTCTGCCTTTTTACTGTTCTTTTCTGCAATCAATTTAATGGTTTTTGGTGTTATCAACGCTTTAGGTTTCCGTTCTTTCTTGCCAAGAAGTTCTACACAAAATTCATATCAAATTCCTTTAATCTGATCCCAGCAGACTTCTGTGCTGACATCTTTAGCTAACTGCTGCAAAACCTGTTATTTATTAGCGACTGTAACTGAACATTGGTCCTTAACTTCTTTATCCCTGACATAACCTACATTTTACCGGTTTCTATGATTATAAGATGGTATATATCTTTTAGGTTTCAACTTGATTTTACTTACCACCAGGTAATGGTCAGTAAATACATTGGCACCTCTGAAAGCCCTAATTTCGTAAAGGGATGATCTGAATTTTTGTTAATACATAGGTGATCAGTTTGATTGGTTGTCTTATGGTCTGGTGATTCCCGTGTTGCCTTGTGTATTCTTTTATAGGGAAAAGTACTTCCACCAATAACATACTGGTTTCCTGCACACAAATTTGTGAACAATTCTCCATTTTCATTCATTACTTCTAGACCATGTCTTTCCATAATCTTTTCACAACCTGTGTTATCTGATCCAGCTTAGCATTCAGGTCACCCATCAAATAGTTTAAATTGCCCTTTCTTTCATTATTTATAATATTTTGAAGCTGCATGTAAAATTCTTCCTTAACAGATGCATTTTATCATCTGTTGGTGCGTAATACTGTATTACTAACATGTTCACCTTCTGTTAAGCTGTTCTAAGTGATGATCTTATTATTCTGGGACTCACAGCTTCCCATTCTATTAGTGCCATGTCTGCATCAGGGCCACTCTTCCTCCGTGGGACGAATTTTCCTCCGTGTGTCATGAAAACAAAATAGTTTCCCCTGCATTTAGAATACTTTCCCCCGCCCCAGTCCATCTAGTTTCACATAACCCTAAAATTCTAATTCTATAATGTTTCATTTCCTTTGCCACTTCCATTGTTCTCCCTATATCATAGAGAGTTCTAACATTCCATGTGCCAATTCTGGAGGTTTTCTTGGCTGAGAGGAGGTACGTAAATATTTTACCTATGTTGTTGACCTGCTGTGTTTCGTTCTTCATGATTCTGGTATCTAAATGGTATAGTTTGTTGTGAATTCGTGCATAATAGGACGAAAACGGTAAACAGCACATAAATATCACCATGGTATAGAAAGAATCACTAGTCATGTGTATACGTTGAATGCTGCCTGAGAACGCACACTCCAAGACGGTCCGTAACATGAAACATTAAGTAACACTTTTGGTCAAAATGAATTGCAGTGAAAAGCAAACTTTATGGACTATTGAATGAATTAATAAAGACAGTGACATTTGTAGACATAAAAAAACTGCAGATATAGACAACCTATTTCGGGTGAACTAAAAAATAAGAAGAAACAACGATGCAAACTAGGGCGCAAAGGATCCGATAGAGACTCAGTGCCGAGAGGAAGGGCAAAGCAAACTTATAAATAGTCTACAACTGACACAGTTGGTACTGCAAATATACTGGCTGTTAAAGATGATAACTCGGAGTTTATATGACACCTCTCCCCGTGAGTGTTGTGATACTAGATTTTATGTCTTTTAAACTTCTAAAGTTTATGATTATGTTTATTCGCCGGATCAAAAACACGGCACACGGGTGTAACCCAGTGCTCCGTTATACTTCTAACTCAAGCCTGAGTCTGAATAATCTCAGCACAGTGCTTGAACTCAGTAGCACCAACGAGAATCCTAAAATACTTTAAGTAGATTTTAAACCGCAGGTTTTGTCCGTGCAGCGCCGATAGCCTATTTGTTTTCGATTCCCAACTCCCGAGGGATTTTGTACGTGTGCAAGAATACACACAGGCGTCTGATCTTACTACCCAGAGACCAGAGGAAATTACTAGAAGTCAACGTGAAAAAATCCCAGCCTTCACCAGGGCTTGAACCCGGGACCTTCAGCACTCGAGGCGGACACTATACCTCGAGACCACTCAGTCTCTACCCCCTCCCCTTTTCTTTAGGTCATCTTTTACCGCTTCGGGTGTCAGGGGAGATAAAAAGTCCAGCTTCGTGCTCTTCTGACTGCTTCGACCATAGACACTGCAGAGTTTCTCTGTTGTCTTTCCATAATGTTCTTGGTTTACCTCTTGCTCTACGTCCCTCTTCTTTTTTTTTTTTTTTTTGGTATATGCCTTGTATGGTGTATCATGAGGAGGCATTCTTTCAAAGTGGACAAACCATTTATTGTGCTGTCTTTCTATGTAATTTAGAATTGGTTCTGTGCCGACCTTATCTCGCATGACCTCATTCTTGATTTTATCTTTTCTGGTCACTTCCACAGTCTTTCTCAGACACCTCGTTTCCATGGTTACTAATTTTCTGTTATGTTTTATTGTGAGTGACCATGTCTGGCACTGGTAGCATAGAATGTGAATGAATATGCTTTGCATGAGATGTCTCTTTGTGCTGATTGGGATTGCCTTATGTTGTGAGAGGAGACTAGCTCTCCCAACAACTTGGCCTACTTTACTGCATCGAATGTCAATTTCTTTTTCCAATTTACCATCTTCAGTGAATGTTGTTTCAAGATATTTAAACTCAGATGCCAGCTTGATATATGAATGCTCTAATGCCATGTTTAAATCCTGCTTCTTTCTTCCTTTTGACATTACTTCTGTCTTTTCGATGTTGATTATTATATTATGTGATTTACATTCTTCATTCATAAACGTGAGACTCTGTTGCAAATACATGACTGCTATCTCACTGTACTTGTTGTAGTAGCATTAAATCCACTGCTGGCTTGCCAGACCTGTCGCAACTTTCCCAGAGCCCCTCCACCTTCCCTTACTAACGTTAAAGTAATGAAAACTGTATACTGTATGAGCACTATTAGTTTAATTACTATTTTCGCTCCCATATATTTTTTTTTTTTTTATTGTATTCATTTCCCAACATTTTATTTCTCTTGATAATTAATCACATAACCATCTGGTGGTTGGAGTACTGTGTCCTTAGTTACTGTTATGAAGTTCATGTCGAGAAAGATTCCTGCCGAAACAACCATTTGTCAGTTGAGTGTACATTGTTTTCCTTTCTCCTGTTGTTAAGCCTTTTAGTCACTATTCATCAGATTAATTTCTTAAAAGTAAAACATACATACATGCATGCATGCTGATTGAGAAATTGCAGACTCTCTATTTAAAACAAACATGTAACCACTGCCTAGTTTACCAGTTTTAAGGGTGGTGTAGGGCATGTAGGGCATGGGGGATGGACTAGTATAGTATCACTTAGTCTGAGAGTATCACAACACCCATGTTCGTGAATTCTTTAAAACAACTATGTAAAGTAAAGTAAAGGACCCTTTTCCACCTCTTCAGGCGTACTGGGCATTTAGATTTAAACTTGTACTTTATAGATCAATGGGTACTAGGTGGGTGATGAGATCAGATCCCACCGGCAGCCTTTACTTTCCAGGACTTTACCTGGTACTCATTCAGGGATGGGTCCACCTGGGACGAAAGGTCATTTTGTTTTAAAAATAGTCCATCTCCACTTGAAGTCGAACCCATGACCTTCAGATCCACAGGTGAGCGTCTAGACGCTATAAAAGGGAGCTATGTTAAGGCAGCTATATTGATAATCGTTAACTTCCCGTACTTTTTAGGACGAAATTTTTCGTTATTTGAAGCCCTATCCTGGCTCTTGCCAGGAGCCGCAATATAGCCAGGCCATAAATATGGCAAATAGGCTGAACGCAGTTTCTGGGACCTCTCTACGTGATCCTCATCCTCATGATGGCACATTGTGTCATCGGGTGTTTATCGCTTGTGTTATGTCCTGGTGGGGTAGAAAGTCAGTCAGACAGGCAGCTATTTTGTCATTCCATAAAGTGCACCCTAGCGCGTCTGTGTTTCACCTAATCCTATCTGTCTTCCCTTAGTGAGGAAAAAATAAAGGACTCTTTTTCACCCATTTGGGGATATTGGGAGTAAAGTAAAGGACCTTTTTCCACGCCTTCAACAGTAAAGGGGAAAGGCTGGGCGCAAAGGACCTTTTCCCACACCGTAGGCGTATTTGGTGTATTGTGCTAAACGTACATGTTACATACTAATCGTAATCGGTACGTAATGTGGTCAACAACTCGCTGCTCCATCGTTGAATACTAGTGTAACTAACTATCTGCCTCAAATCTTTCTCCTTTGAT
The DNA here is from genome assembly GCA_905116865.2 of Candidula unifasciata. Lineage (NCBI taxonomy): Eukaryota > Metazoa > Mollusca > Gastropoda > Stylommatophora > Geomitridae > Candidula > Candidula unifasciata. Next base: position 118,399 of record CAJHNH020000515.1, on the reverse strand, counting down.
GTTATCTAGTTCCCAGTTCTCTGTCATTGCTCTGGCGTTGCGCGTGATGTAGAACTAAATTATTAACATCTTATTGAAACAGGCGGTATAAAAAAATTATATGATGCAGCCATAACGGTCAACCTTTCATTGACTCGGAAATCGGATGAAACTGATAAAACAGGCTTGACTCCGGCTCGTGTGGGAGTTATTACGCGAAGCGAGCACAAGCCGAACGCTTCATCAGTCGCTCGCCACTTCGCATTTTATATCTGTCCTTACAGCCTCCAGGTTATTTATGGCTCACGATTATGGCGTGCGGGGGTGGCGATCGAATTGAACGACAGGAGGAAAAAAATGTGGAAAGCTAAGTAAATCGTTCAGTGTCTTTCTAGCATCTCTAAGCGGGGGAGATGGGTGGGGGGGGGGGGGGGGGGGAGGAACATGGGAGAAGGGGGAAAAGCCAGAATAGCTGACTTTAGGACCTGAGTGGTGTGGCAGGCAATCATGCTGTGGACACTGCGCAGGGCCCGATGGCAGATGCTGTAGGGGAAGAGGAGGAGGTCTGGGGGACGATGATGACAGTAAGTGAAATGATGGGAGTAAGAGACTGGCAACATATGGTGTGTCTCTGTGTTTAGTCAGAGATATGATCAACCGAGCCATTTGAAACTTCACCGCATATTCGTCACATGAATTCTTGCATGCCACTAGCGACGTAAGGTTCACGTTGTGTTCGTTTCATATATGATTGTGGCATATATATATATATATATATATATATATATATATATATATATATATATATATATATATATATATATATATATATATATATATATATATATTATTAAAAGTACAGATATGCTTAATAACGATTATCAGCATAGCTTTTTGTTTTCTGGAAAGGAAAGCGCAGGTACTCAATATAGAATGTCTAATAAATGGTGTCGGTATGCACCACATAGCGTCTATTACAGTGATCTTGTAAGAAACGATGCCTAAATAGGTGCCGTCACTGCGCGCCGTCAGAAAAAAAAAGCCTATGAATACATCCACAATAAAAGACAGTAAGAGAAAGTGTACCAGTCTTTCTATAAACTCTGCATTTTGGTAAATTATGTGAGTTAAAAACCGTAAGACATTCTGCGATGGGACAGAGGTTAGATGTTTGCATGTGGACCAAACGATCATGGGTTTGCATCGTGATTTTTTTTTTTTTTTTTATAAATGACATAGCCTTTCATATGGAGCCGCAGATTTCGGGAATATCACGGAAAGTAAAGGCAGGTTGGCGTGACGTTGACAACATGATCAATCTAAAATTATTTAACGTTTTTAAACAAGGGTGGAGAAAAAAAAAGGGGTGGGGCGCAACACGATATGTCAAAGCGCCTGTGGTCCTTTATTTACTTTACATTCAAGCTGTTAGCACAGCTCTTGGAAATGAAAATGCGAAATTTTTAGATAAATATGTGCAGTTTAACAAAAGAACAAATACTCGTCTAAGCTCTCTGGACAGAACTGTTACAAAACACTACTTCAAGAAATCTGAATTATAAGGGTCTAAAAAAAATTGCAAAATTCTTGCAAATAGAAACCCGCGATTCCTGACAAAACAGTTTTTTTTTTGTTATTTAATTAGCGATAAAACGGTTAAACACAAAACCTGCCACCGCTTGTTCAAGCGAATTCTGCAAAGAAACTATCAGCATTACTGCCTGTAAACATCTGCCTATTTTTTAAGAAATTTCAGGAATTTAATATCAGCATGTGCTATGCCAGTAAGTGTCCAGGCCCTAGGTTTGCCATCTCATGCCATCACTTAAAACATAGATTCGTTTATGTTCTTGTTCGGCCATTGTCATATGCACAGTCAGTCCAGGAATTTATCTCCTTGTCTTCTTCGGCCTCTTTATTCAGTCAATCCTATAAATAAACAGAGGGGGAACCTTGGAGGCCGTTAAATATTATGAATTAATCAAGTAACAGAAAGTGTATTGATCGGCACTCAATGAAAGAAGTAGAAAGATAGAAGAACACACTAGACAACATAAAAATCGAAAGCTATAGTTACCGTGCCGGGAATTGAACCTGTCACCTCCAGACGGCGTCTGCGCCTCGCCATGAATACAAGTGCACTAAAAAATGAATTCTGTCCGTATTCCATAGTTGTGGATTTCAAGCTGTACGATAGACATGGCCAATAAGACCCTTTTTTGGGGGGTGGGGGGGGGGTGCCTAGTTGACCATGTTCTTAGTCAAGTCTCAGTCAAGTTTGACAGATGTCACAAACTCATCAAATTTGTTTGGGTGTGTGCTCGCGCGCGCGTGTATTAGTATGTGTAAAGTATCCGCCGTTAAAACATTGACAAAATTATGGCAAGCACAAAACCAGTTTTTTTAATGTATTGTGAACTGTAGCTTGTATGAACAATTGTCGTGATTTCTAAAATTAGAACTTCGACAAATTTAAGTAAAAGCTGTAAAGTATTATGGGTTACAGCTTGTATAAGAATTACCGAATTATTCTAAATACAACTGTGACAAATCTTATCAAAAGCTTTATAGTATTGTGCATTATACCTTGTATATAACAATTACCGAATATTTTTTTTAAAACAAATACAGCTTTGACAAATCTTACTAAAAGATATAAAGTAGCTTGCATTATAGCTTATATAACAGTTAGCGACATTTGTATACATACAAAATATTACTAACTGCTATAAAGTGTGGTGAATTCTAGATTAAAGAACAAAAGTCATTTGTATAAATGCAACTTTGATAAAGTGGAGCAAAAGCTATGCAGTATCGTGAATTATATAGCGTGTATAATAATCACTAACATTTTTATAAAGCAACTTTGATGAATCTTGATGAAAGCTATAAAGTATTGTGTGATATAGGTTAGTTGCGTATCCTTTACAGTACGTTGCAGAACCAACCCCAACAGTCCCTGGCTGTTGTGTTGTTTTTCTAGACAAATTTACGTCCTGTAGTCTGCTTTTGCTTTCTGGACGGTCGGCTTTCTTGATACCACTGTCGAAACCAATGCAAAGCGCATGGCCCGCAGTTGGGATCGAACCCGGCATACCGGCATTACGAAGCGTTCGCATCGACAACCACAGAGCCCACATTTTTGAAAAACCGTTCTTGACAAATTTTAGTAACAGTTATTATGTCTCATGAATTACGGCTTGTATTACAATAATCGACAATTTTATAGTTACACCTTTGACAAAATTTAGCAAAAACTGTAAAGTATCGAAGCGGCGTCCGTGGCTTAGGCGTTGTGAGTCCAACTCGTAATTACAACACACAGCGATAGAAACATACTACTGGCTACGAGGATTTTTATCATGGTATGGGGCGTCGCAGGTCGACCCAGCCTAAAATGTGTACCAGGATGGATGTCCTGGTTAAGTAAAGACGACCGGAGTAATGCTGACCACATTACCCATCCTTTAACAACTTTGACAAATTTAAGTAAAAATTATAAAGTATGGTGAATTATAGCTTGTTTAACAAATACCGACATTTTTATTTTTACAACTCTTACAAGTTTTAGTAAAAGACAATAAAGTATCGGACATTAGTCTCATTTCAGGATTATTCCATGTCGACTGAGAGCTCCATTTGAAAAACAAAAAATGACACGAACAGACTGACTGCTAAAAAAGCATATCCTAAAACGAGTCTGATTAAAAGTTTGCTCAAATATGACGTGTTGGGCCAAAGGGCACAGATATTGCAGCCCTAACTGTAAACCCCTATATATATATATATATATATATATATATATATATATATATATACACACACACACACACACACACACACACACACACACACACACACACAGGATATTGGCATGAATAATGTAGCCTAGAGTGAGGCCAGAAGGGCAGAATAAAAGACGGGCCTGTGCGCCCAATTCTTAACCCTTTAAAATAAAATATTGTTCATTCGTTCGTTCGTTCCTGGAGTGAGGCCAGAAGGGCAGAATATAAGACGGGCCTGTGTGCCCAATTCTTAACCCTTTAAAATAAAATATTGTTCATTCGTTAGTTCGTTCCTGGAGTGAGGCCAGAAGGGCAGAATATAAGACGGGCCTGTGTGCCCAATTCTTAACCCTTTAAAATAAAAGCTTGTTTGTTAGTTCGTTCGTTCCTAAAAAGATTCGAATGCCTACTAGGATACTAATGAAAAGCGAGGAAGAGATGTTATTGTTTGGAAAGAGAGTTCCCTTCCAATTAAATTTCAGCAGTCTGATATTCTAGTGGTTCTCTCCCCCCCCCCCCCCCCCCCCCCCTTAACCCCCCGTGTTTTGTGTGTGTCTATTTTCTTTACTTGAGCCTGTTTGAGCCTCATTGAGTTTGAACTTTAATTTTGTTTAAAGGTCTCCAAAGAATGTTGCATCTGCCTTCTCTGCAGGGTGTTTCTGAAATGTGACATTGTCCGGTCATTCTAGACAATGCTATTACAGCTTGTTTTTGGTGTTTGTCGAACGACTCTTTCACAAGGGTCGCCTCGGACAATCGGAAAACACATTTTCATTGAAGTTATCAAGAAAGATAATTGTTTGTGGGTCACCACAACATGAGGGAACTGTATTAAAGAGTCGCCACAACATCAGGGAACTGTATTGAAGGGTCGCCACAACATCAGGGAACTGTATTAAAGAGTCGCCACAACATCAGGGAACTGTGTTAAAGAGTCGCCACAACATCAGGGAACTGTATTGAAAGGTCGCCACAACATGAGGGAACTGTATTGAAGGGTCGCCACAACATGAGGGAACTGTACTGAAGGGTCGCCACAACATCAGGAAACTGTATTAAAGAGTCGCCACAACATCAGGGAACTGTATTGAAGGGTCGCCACAACATGAGGGAACTGTATTGAAGGGTCGCCACAACATGAGGGAACTGTATTGAAGGCTCGCAGCATTAGGAAGGTTGAGAGCCACGGACCTAGGCAACATGCAGAGGGGGGAAAAAAACCTTTTTTGATTTGTAAATGCAATTTTCTATAAGAAACAAAAATACAAATTACTTAGAATGGTTTCAAGTGTTAAAGAGGAAGTGTGAGTCATTTAAAGTGGAGTACTGTCATTTAGGATTAGGCTAACTAAGCTGAAGCTTAGGCCGTTACGATCTAGTGGAGTCTATGCACATTCAAATTTGTTAAATATGCTTCTCTTTTATTTCTCATTTTAAAAAAAAAGAGACTTTACTAAACATGTGTACAGAAAGTGACATGTTAGATAACATATCTTTTGATGAGAGAATCACTGATTTTTTTTTATTTAAGTAATCAAGAAAATGTTTTCTTTTAATTTGAAATCTAGAGCCTGCTTGAGGATTATATAATATAATGTATGTGATTTTGCAAATACATTCTTTATTTTAATAAAAGTTAAGCGACAATACATTTCCATTATCCATATATTGGAATACTTATATATTTTTGAGGTTTAATGAGATTAGCTGGTGTATTTTAGACCAGAGGGGCCTCACGGTTTTATATAGCTTACTGCCTTAACATGTCAACATTAGTAGTAGTACATTTTACCCCACTAGGACATCAGACCTTAACACCCAATGCACAAACTGCCACCATGTGGATAAGGATCACCAGTGGCGAGGTCCCAGAAACCGCGTTCAGTCATTAGACCATATTTATGACCGGGTTATTATTTGGCCCCTGGCAAAGCCAGGATGGGGCTTCAAAATAAAGAAAAATTGCATCCCTCAAGGGAATGACTAGTACCTGATGTCTACATTCGATCTCGTGTGCTGTATGCAAACTATGTAACGAATGATCACTGTTGTGTTAAAAAACACATACACACATAAAAGATCCATGCGCAAGAAGTATTTGCTGCTCTACCAGTATTTTAATAGACCAAATAGGACAACATCATGCTGTTCAACTTTACTTCCCCCGACGTTTCCCGGTACTCATTTTAGGCTTGGTCGATCTGGAAGTTTAGGTCAATTAAAAATTTAATTAGCAATGATACAGGTTCGAATTCAAAACCATCTGGCAGGCAGAAGAAGCTTCTAAACCACTGTTAAATAGAATGGTCGGCAAATTGTTATTAGCTTGCATCCAATTCTGTCCAGGATTTGCAATTAAAAAAAAAAAAAAACGTTAAAATGTCTGCAACCACTTTGAGTCCTTGACACCTGTTGTTTACGAGGTAATTCATTACTTACTGCAATGTCACCATTTCTTGCTTGTCTACATAACCTGTGAAACGTTAAACAGAAAGAATAATGAGACTGTCTTATCTCATCTTGTTCCTCTTTTACCTTAGGGAGACCATCCGTTTGTGTGCTTCTTATGGGTGTGATAGGGGAGGGAGCCGGGGGGAGGGGGGGGGGGGGTTTAAATCCATGAGGCAGGAGATATATTTATTATTGTGAAGTGAAATGGAAAATAAAGGAACAGTTTGACAATGAATCTGGAGCTGTTGGGTTACCAATCGACATTACAGCACTTGGATTATTCGCATTAACGTTTCATGCCCATCTTCAGCAGGCTGGGCAGAAAACGAATGCGCAATTACCTGTTACCTGCGAAGTGGTCAAGGCTTTTTGCATATCACTCTGAAGGCTGTGAGTTCGTTTCTCGATGGCGCCGTTCAGTTCACGAGGTCACTGTGGATTGCCATCAGCGCTACGGAGGTCGTGCTATGTGTGATATTTTCGACAGATAGCCAACTGTTCTGAAGAGAGAGAGAGAGAGAGGCAGTGATTGATATGGGGGAAACCCGGCTCAGTAAAGTCGATTCTCTCACGTTTACTTTTACCTGTTGAGTCCTCCTTCGCCAGTGTTAACGAAACCGAAGCCATCTAAAAGTTATGGAGATGATGTCAAATATCGTTGTGATTTCTCATCTTTCCAGCTCGCATCCTGAATTTCTCCTCTTATCCTGGAGGGAGAAAAAAAAGGCGAACCTGCTTTTAAAAACTGCTTTGATCACTAAGGACATACTGACTGCAGTATGGAGTAAGGGTAGATGGCACTAACTCTAAATCGAGAACACTGTTCTCATCCTGCTGGTTCTGTCGTCCTTGAGGCAAATCAGGCCCAAGTTAACCATAGAACCCTCCAGACCTCACGCTTGCTTGTTTGTGGAGATCATCATCATCATCATATGCCCTGCCAACTGGCGTAAGCGCTCATGTGTCTCCTTAAATCACGATCTCTCGTTGCCTGGAACAGCTTTTCATGATATCCCTCCATGCCATCGTTTCAACCCATACAGAATCATCTTTTTTGGTCTGCATCTACCCCCTTTGCCACTGATCTTTCCAGTTGTCACGATGTTCTAAATGTCTCTCTTATCATTGTGTGGCCAAAGAACAGTGTTTGTCTTTTTCTTGTTGTTGTAAATAGGGATGTACTTTCATTAGCTTTTTTCAAGCAGTCTTTGTTAGTTGCTCTGGCCGTTCAAGGTATTTCTTAGCATTCGTCTCAGAAACCATATCTCTGTTGCTTCCAAATATTTCTTAATTTGTTCAGTGACATTCTAACATTCGCTGTAATACAGTAGAACAGGTTCTATGTAACATTTTAGCACCCTATTTGTTGAAATGCTACCCCTGAAATGGCTTTTTGGCGTTAACGTCACCCCACAACACTACATTCCCCTCATTCCAATGATTTCCTGATAACACTGCTATTTCTGTGTGGATTTTTGTGTGTGTGCATGCATAACAATTTACAAGCAGTAATAGACTAGCAGCACAGACATGATGAGTGTGATTAGAGACAGGTATTCTGCAACCTAGGCACGTTGACCTCATGTACCTGTGTAATTTTTCTGGAGAGAATAGTCTTTCCCTGGTATATACTGTTGCAGAACGTTTGAAACCCAGCGAATTTCAATATGTTAGCAGAAGAAGAAAACCCCTATATCCTCCTACATAATCTGAACATCGAGAGGATTTGGCTCGTAAACGACGTCCTGTCCCAAAAGCTGAAGAATTGTGACCATTTTAAGCTTCAGGGTGTTCATGAGAGAACGGATATGGAAAGTGCAGTTTCCGCAACACGATCAGAAGCCCAACCTCCACGAATGTGGAGACAAAACTTTTGAGATCAATTTGCTGTGAAAGGTCATAGGGCTAGAGAACTGGCTAAACAGAGTCTTTCAGACATGCCGTTCAGAGAGCTATGTTCTGTAAAGGAACTGCTGCCTGATGATGGGTCCCAGAATCAAAACAAGCAAAGGCAAATATTAACATACCCATGTTAACAATACAAACCTAGGTCCAGTGTGTTGCTAAAATGGTACCGGAACTACCTTAGAATCATGACAGACATTTTTTTTAAATACGTTTTTTTTATTTGCGTCATGGTCTGCAAACCGTCCTTTCAATAAGTCAGGTACGGTTCCTGCATTAAAGGCAGGCTTCAATAGATTTCTGTCGATTTTTCACTCCAGTATGGGCTTTTAACAGAGAATGATCTGGTCAAATGTATTTTGACTTGTTAATTGTTATTATCTTATTAAACCTAGTGATCCATTACAATAAAGCACATTCTTGAAAATTAAAATCGTATGGTTTGGCTTTTAAAAAGGTTTTTGGCCAGAAAAACATTAGAAACAGTTTTCATATCTTGCTTGAATTCGACATGAGAGGCAGCGATCTTGCAATGATTTTTTCTCATCTTTCAGTAAGCTCAGCGAAGCATATTGTGTGTGTGAGTGTGTATATTTGTGGGTGTGTGTATGTGTGAGCATGTTTTAGTTGCCAGTGTGTCTGTATGTGGCTGGTAGGGCTGGTGTTTGTCCAAACATTAGAAAAGTAAGAAAGGGTGTATACACTTTCTTATATTCTGTTGTATCTGTTCTTTAGTTATCTAAGGTTATTCTTGATGCTGTCGTTCCATATTTGTTTGGCCATTGCGGGGCTCTGTGCTCAAATATATATCTATACATAAATAAACTGTGTTATAGTTCTTTCTATTTATTCTTATCAGATGACTAAAACCTTATGATCAAACCATTTCATTTGTTTTTCTATCGTAGTCAATATTTATTGTTAACTTTTAGTCCCCCTAATTCTGCAATAATTCCAAAGTATCATAGATAAGTTTAACTCCTAGCACTAAGTTACGTTATTTTGTCAAAGTGTTTAGACAGGATTTACTAGTTTCACTTCATCATGAGAAGCCAGGACCTAACGGTCTGTATACAAAATAGCCAGATCAGTGAAACTGATGTTCACGCAAAACTCAAGTTATGGAACAAGCTCAAAGTCCCAAACTGGATAAACATCTGTAACTTCCGCCGCGGTTTACAGACAAAGTTAGTTGCGTATTCTTTACAGGACTTTGCAGAACCAACCCCAACAGCCCCTGGCTGTTATGTGGTTTTTTTAGGCAAATTTACGTCCAGTAGTTTGCCAGTGCCTCTGGACGGTCGGCTTTCTTGATACCACTGTCGAAACCAACGCAAGGCGCATGGCCCGCAGCTGGAATCGAACCCGGCATCCCGGCATTACGAAGCGTTTCCATCGACTTAGCCACACAGCTGACTTTCACAGCCAAAGAAAATCCGGCTCTCTAGCTCAGTTGGCTAAACCGGATTGCGCTGTGACTGAGTGACGAACTCCTTGTGGTCCGGGTTCACTCCCGGGGGTAGGCAGAAAAGCCACATTTTCTCCCAGTTTTACGGTATTTACAATGGAATCAAGGCCGAAAAGTTGCGATATCCATAGTACCGAGCCTAAGGGTTAACAACTCATGGCTTCTGGATACTAAAACAAACAAACAAACAAACAGCCAACGAAAACAAAAATTAATGAAAAAGTCTGGTTTCTTGTAAAAATCGCTTGGGAAAATATGAATTTAAAAACGGCTTTTCAGAGATTAAATAAGTTTGTGAAATGTTTAATCCCTAGTGTTTATTTCAAAACATATGTTTCTGTGTGTGTGTGTGTGTGTTTGTGTGTGTGTGCGCGCGAGCGTATGTGTAACAAAAATATCTGCCACCAGCTACAAAGTCAAATTATTTAGGTTCTTGCTTATCACCCGATCTCTTCAATATTTACTTCCAGACAGTAAACGGACGAGTCAACTATCTTAAGGATTTTAAGTTAAAGTAAAACAACAAATCCTGAATAATCTTTGATGTGCGGGCGACAGACTGACGACGATCACACTCTCTTCTAGATAATGTTGTGGAGAACAAGTATTATCACTGAACATTAGCAAAAGTAGCTATATGCTGAATGTTGAATTAAGAATAGACATCACAGCACTCGGGACACTCCCATAAGTGCCCAGTTCCCATCTTCAGCAGCAAGCGAAGAGTTCCAGTTCCGATGGTACCAGTAACCGTCTGATTGTACATCCGTCTCATCCTTGCCCTGAGTGTTGAGGGTCGACGAGATCCCCTAGAAACTCCTCGCAGCGCCATTTTCCTCAGACCGTAATGATCTATCTGCGCCTCGGCACTGTTCACTCGCTCACAGAGGGCCCTTACAATATCTAGCATGTAAATAGCTGTACGCCAGTTTATAAAGCAGAGTGAAGACATACGTTTAAAAAAAAAGTATTATTTACTATAGGTTCCCGTGTTGTTTCCGATGCCCCCATTGTGTGTGTGTATGGGGAGGGAGACAAGAACAGGCTCAGTGCCTCCCCAATGAGCATGTCGTAATAGTCAACTAACTGGGGGTTTTCTTCGAAGTTGGAGTGTATCTTCCTGAGAGGCAAGGAACCAACAGTCTGCAAAAAATTATATCTGTAAAAACAGATGTGCATGTTACACTCTTGTTCTAAAACAAGTCTAAGATCTAGATGAGGATAAACAACTAAAACTCTCCACCGGATTTGACACCCTGTGAACGTAAAGAAGAAAACACCTTTACTATAGTATAGAACAATTTTGATGTCTAAGGAGTATCTGGTATCTAGTAATGGCCTTATAATGTATTGATGATGTGCCCGGCTCTCTAGCGAAGTTGGTTAAACCTGACTTTCGCGGCGGCCGGGTGACGAACTCCTTGTGGTCCGGGTTCACTCCCGGGGGTAGGCAGAAAAGCCACATTTACGGTCATAATGGAGACCGAATGGTTGCGATATCCATAGTACCGAGCCAAAGCGTTTACAACTCATGGTTTCTGGATACGTAAAAAAAAAAAAAAATGTATTGATGAATCGGTACTTGAAGGGGGATTTACAATTCAAGCTGCGTGGACCAGATAGCCCTGGTAATTATAATATATAAAAATCACTTTGGATGCGATTTGAACCAGAGATCACCAGGTCGACCGGCAACAAATATAACACTCCGCTACGGCGGTTGCTTTCACATGTAAGTTTAGTGTAACTCAAAAACTCAATTTCTCACAATCTAGATCAGGTGGCCATTGACATTAATGCTTGTATCTAACACTATAGCGGTGTAGCCAGAGGGATACTGGGTCTGAGGATTTGGGGCTATATGGCGGGTGTTGTTGCCACGGACTGTGGGGGTCGGGGGAGAAGAGGATTGATATTTAAAACAATTCTCCAACCTTACTCAGGATTCAAATCATGGTCTCTCGCATGATAGCGGTGGGTTAATTCGGGGGCACTGACACAAAGAAACCATTAGGGGACGAAATGAGTAAGTCCCATTTTAAAATTTTTATGGGGTGGTTGCTGTGACTCAAAATGCTTAAGCTTTAAGTACGTTTAATAATAATATTAATAAATATTAATAATAATAAAATATTAATAATAATGTGCCGAATGAAAATTAAACAAAATAATATATTTGAAAAGATATGAAATATATAAATTTAAACATTGGAAAAAATGAATATATGGTTAGGAGTACACTTAGTTACATTCAGATTTTCCTGAGACTGCGTCTTTTAAAATGTTTCCCTGCTAAGACCTCAAAGTCGGCTAGGCCGGTGAGTTTCACTTAGCTGGTCTAGACTTAATTAGTTGCGCATCCTTTTTCAAGACGCAGAACCAAACCAAGCATTGTTTTGTTCTTGTATGTGTGTGTGTGTGTGTGTGTGTGTGTGTGTGCTTTTCTAGGCACATTTTACATTCTGTAGTTTGCCCTTGCTTTCTGAATGGTCAGCTTTCGGTACCACGGTCGAAACTAACGCAAGACAAATCATCCGAAGCTGGTATCGAACCCGGCACACCAGCATCACAAAACGCGATCGCCACGCTAAAGCCACAGACGACTGTACAGGGACATTAATCACAAGCTGTTACATCAAGAATAAGTCATGATTCGTTCACAAGAATGAGCACAATCATGACAAACTGAAATACCACAGTCACACAATCCGCTAACAGGAAAGTTGTCTCCAGGCTGTTTTTCGGAATCAGTGTAAATACAACGCGATGAATTACAAAAAAAAGGGCGGGTGGCGGGGGGGGGTGGGGGGGGGGGGCTGGGGGTAGAACAACATAATAACGTAATTTTTGCCCCACGTCTCCCATCCCCCTAAATAAACAATATTGAGAGAAGCTCGCTGACATATGAGAAAACAAGAATGTAGAAATTGCTAGATTACCCATAAAGATTATATAGGTTATATAATTGAAACCGAAAGAGGATCCACCTAAGCTTTTCTAAAATTCTTATGACCCTTATGTAATATATACACAATTTTTAATTTTCAAAAACAAAAAATTAAAAGGAGAAGCGTAAATAATAAGTTTTAGGAAAAAATCTCTAGGAAATTGTTGAGAAAACACAGTAAGTAAATTTTTAAAATTGTAGTATGTATTTTTATATCATCATCATCATCATCATCAGTTGCCTTGCCGACTGGCGTGGGCGATCATGCCTCTCCATAATCTGCGATCTCCTGCAGCATGGATCAGTTCGTGTGCCGACACACCTCCATGCAATGCAGCAAGACTGTAAAGCATCTTCTCTCGTATGTTTAAGAACATGGAGATATGGTGACATTGTATTATACATCGTGGTTATGTTATGCCGGCAGACAGTATGACAACAATGAAGGCTTGATTTACATCTTGTCGGGACCCTCTCCCATCCACTTCCATAAAGTGTGAAGTTTGAAGTTAGCACAACGGACCAACATTACGGCGCACGGGTAGTAACCCATCAGTGCTCCGTTCTTCTTATAACCCAAGTCTGAGTCCAAAGAAGCACAGCACAGCGAACAGGCTTTGTAGCACCGGCGAGGATCCTGGACTACTTTGGGTAGATTTTTATCTCAGCATTTTTCCTGGGTAGCGCCGCTAGGCTACTCTTTTCGATTTCCAAATGCCAGGGGATTTTGTACGTGCGAACATTGCACACGGGTGTCCGATCTCACTACCCAGAGACCAAGGGAAATTATTAGAAGTCCATGTCCATGTAAATAAACCCCGGCCCTTACCGGGGATTGAACCCGGAACCTACAGCACTCGAGACGGAGACCATGTCTCGAGACCACGCAGCCCCCTAAAAATATGGAACACCAAGGTTTGAACCGGGGACCTCTCGATCTGCAGTCGAATGCTCTACCAACCAGTTATATCCCCATCCTTACTCTAGTATACTAGTGCTCCCTTGGGCCAATTTGGCCCTAGTGAAGAAAGCACATAGCGAAATGTATTGGACGTTGACTACACTTTAAGAAACTGGTCTAGACCGTTCTAATACACTGATGTGAAATCAGGACAATGAGTCATTAAATAAAGAGATAACTGGAGGCAATATGTAGTTCCTCCCCTCCCTACCCCCGGTGGGGAGTTGGGGGGGGGGGGGTTGGGGGGGAGGGCTCCGTGGCGAAGTGGTCAAGACGTTTTCCTCGCACTGTGAATGTCCTAGGTTCGTTTCACGGCTGCCTAGTTCAGTTCACAGGTATAATTTTTACGAAGATCCCCTAGCACCAAGGAGTTCGTGCTTTGTGCGACGCTCTGGGCAGACGGCTAGCTGTTCTGCGGATAAAGAGACCGAGCCATATAAGATAAAGCCCAGTGCAACAAAGTCGTCACTCTCGACATTAACTTCACACCCCCCCCCCCCCCCACTCCCCCTTTTTACTCCCGCAGTATCCTGAGAGAAGTTAGTTGACACAAAAAAAACTATTGATGCGTAAACATTACTAGATCACCCACAAAATCATAAGACCAATATAATTGAAACTGAAAGATTGTATAAAAAGGGAATTAGTACGTAAATGAAGTAGACACATAGATATATAAAAAAGATACACGAAAATGGATGAAGAAAGTCGTGAGAAAAAGCAATCATTCAGCAATTTCCACTTCGCTGAAATGCCGCGTAACAGATCTCACCTGAAATTTTTAATTATTAATGTCAAAGTAGAAGAATTATTAGCATTAGTTGTAACAATAGCAATGGGCATTATTTGACAAACTGAAGTATATTGTATGTAATATTTCCTTGTCAACTGAGACAAGAAATATAATTTTTAAAAGCTATGATTCCTATCTTGATATATGGAAGTGAATCGAGGACAGTTTTTAAATTAGTGAAAAATTATGTGGAAGCTGCAGAGATATTTTTTTTTAATAGGCGAATGATCAGAAAAGCCTGGACAGAAAGAAACCATAGTCTGTAAACCCCCTCTCCACTGTCTTCCTGGTCTGGCTGAATACCACCTCTCCTCTGTCTTCCCGTATACCACCTCTCCACTCTCTTCCCATATACCACCTCTCCTCTGTCTTCCCGTATACCACCTCTCCACTCTCTTCCCATATACCACCTCTCCACTCTCTTCCCATATACCACCTCTCCACTCTCTTCCTATATACCACCTCTCCTCTGTCTTCCCATATACCACCTCTCCTCTGTCTTCCCATATACCACCTCTCCTCTGACTTCCCATATACCACCTCTCCTCTCTCTTCCCGTATACCACCTCTCCTCTCTTCTATACCCCTCCTGATCTGCATGTATACCGCCTCCGCCCTCTATTCCTGTATACCGCCTCTTCCCTGCCTTACTGGTCTGCATTTATACCGCCTCCCCCTGTCTTCCTGGTTTGCCTGTATACCGCCTCCCCCTATCTTCCTGGTTTGCCTGTATACCGCCTCCCCCTGTCTTCCTGTATACCGCCTCTTACCTGTCTTCCTGGTCTGCATGTATACCGCCTCCCCACTGTCGTCCTGTATACCGCCTCCCCCTGTCTTCCTGTTTACCGCCTCCTCCTGTCTTCCTGTATACCGCCTCTTCCCTGTCTTCCTGCTTTGCCTGTATACCGCCTCTTCCCTGTCTTCTTGGTCTGCATGTATACCGCCTCCCCCTGTCTTCCTGCTTTGCCTGTATACCGCCTTTTCCCTGCCTTAATGGTCTGCATGTATACCGCGTCCCCCTGTCTTCCTGCTTTGCCTGTATACCGCTACCCCCTGTCTTCATGGTTTGCCTGTATACCGCCTCTCCCTGTCTTCCTAGTTTGCCTGTATACCGCCACCCCCTGTCTTCATGGTTTGCCTGTATACCGCTACCCCCTGTCTTCATGGTTTGCCTGTATACCGCCACCCCCTGTCTTCATGGTTTGCCTGTATACCGCCTCCCCCTGTCTTCATGGTTTGCCTGTATACCGCCACCCCCTTTCTTCATGGTTTGCCTGTATACCGCCAGCCCCTGTCTTCATGGTTTGCCTGTATACCGCCACCACCTGTCTTCATGGTTTGCCTGTATACCGCCACCCCCTGTCTTCATGGTTTGCCTGTATACTGCCTCTCCCATGTCTTCCTAGTATCCTCGGTCTTCTCTTGTACATACAGTTGTCATTTCTCTGTTATCTGACCTCCTCTCTGTATGGCCAACCATTGTTGTCTATGATGATACGAGTGGAGTGTTTTGTGTACGTTATGTTCGTTAACAGACCTAAATTTCAGAAAACGTTTTATAGACTTTGTTAGTCACGGTAGATGGTTACCATCGGGTGGCAAAGCCCTGCGTTCAGATCCACATTAAAGTAGAATTTTATAATTAACTAGCTGTACCCGGCCACGCGTTGCTGTGGCATAGTTTGGCTGAATTGAAAATAAAGAAAATAAAAATCTTGCTTTGTACATCGAAGTAGTCGGAAAAATTACCCAAGCCAGAAGCTTTGAAAACAGGAAAAATACACAATAATTACGAAATGATTGCTATGGTAAACTGTACCAAGCGCGCGTTGCTACGCCTCTAATAGAAATTCAATTGAAAGGAAAGTCGATATAACAATATGTAGTATTTATATTGGATCATTGCGCTATTTACAAATCCTTAGGAAAAAACAGGCAATTTAAAATGTAATTGTTCTTAGTTTTTCCGCCTGGTGCGTACACGAATAAATCATTAGGTTTCTCGACGCTTGAACAGGCCACATATGGCTGTCCATGTGAAAAGCATGGATGTTCCAAATGTAGTCCACACAATTGTTCTGTTTGTCCCTGTGATTTGTTGATGGTCATTTCTAAGGTGAGTCGCACCAGAAACTGCAAGCATCTGAAGTTGAATGGCATGTCTGTTGGAATTGCGTTGCAACAGTATATCCTGGTCCTTAAATGTTCATGTAAAATTGTACTTACGATGATATTGGACACCATCTTTTTCACTGAAAGCCTGGTACCACTGCAAAGATGTGGCGGATTGATGTTTCTGAGAAGAATAACAGGCACGCCAACTTTCAAGGTTAAAACATGGGGTGGCATGCCTGGCAAATCAAGCGAATTAAAGAACTCAGTTGGATAACTGACAACCTCGACTTGAATCATTACAGTATCGATAGACTTATACATTGTCACTCCGCCTGGTAATTTGTCTTAGATGTTCGGATTCATGGCATACACATCCTTGTTTTTAGCTGCTAAGATAGCACCTTCACTGAGCCACTGATGATTTATGTAATTCTGTGTGATATTAGGGAAAACTTTGTCCCATGTAATGAGTTGACATACTTTGCGTACTTTTCCCATTGCAAAATCATTGTTGATATTGCATGTTGGTGTCTCAGTGATATGCATATTTAAAGGCAACTTCAGTGCTGAATGCGCTGTTCGGCCACCATCCAAAAGAGTTGCAGCAAATCCAGAAGATGTGATTGCCAGTGCAATATTATTTTTTCCCAAAGCTCTTTTGAATTGCACACCTTTATCATTTTGAATAGCACATCTTTATCATAAACTGTTCTCAAGTCCTGGAAGGATGTCGGTCCCCGTTTGTTGATTAAAAGTAATCGCAAGTCAAAGCAATCTGCATTTTTGGGATGAACGGCCTAAAACATCAGTAGAATATAAAGTAGGAGCCAACCACTTGACCTTGCTTGCAACTTTGAAACTTATTAGCTGATCCATTCCATGTGTAGTATGTTGGCAGGTCAGAATAAAGTAGTGTCTTTGCAAACATATCATCTCTACACAATGAGAAAAATCAGTTAACGTGGTTGGCGGTGGTAACAATGCTCGTGCATGTGCATTTTCTGTAGTGAAGTACACGCGCTGTCCATTGTCAAGGTGCACTGCCAAATGAACAACTGCTGGATGTCGTTCATGAATTGGAAATGACAAAATGCGTTATACCGCTTCATTGCTACTAATGTAGCGCCCCAGCTGATATTGCTTGATTTCATCGATAGATGCAGCTGCATGTCCCACTCCAAAGACTGCCACGTCGCCTCCTTTGTTGACATATTTGCAAATTTACTTATGTTTGCCAAGAAATGTGTCGACTGGCCTGTGTCCCCTGCTACCAATGATGATAATGGTTCGGTTGGTGAATGTAATACTGGCAATTTAACTTTTCCACCAGCGCAGCACATACCCCACATGTCATTCTTAAATTTGAAGGCACTGCAATGTACGCACAATTTATCCATTTTGCCAATAAGCACCTGTAGATGAAGACTGTAATCATAATTGCTGTTGTAATGGAATGCACCAAGATTCAAATCAACATGAAGTGTTCACCTGGATAAAGTAGTGCGCATTCGAACGGTGTCTAGTCTTGCTTTCCGTTGCTCGACTGTGTCTGATAAACGGATTTAAGCAGTACGTACTCTATTGGTTTCCAATCTTGCTTCTCGTTGCTCGTCTGACTGAGACGATCTGGCTTCAGCAGTGTGCACTCGAATGTTTTCTAGTCTTGCTTTCCGTTGCTGGTCTGATTGAGATGAACGGGCTTCAGCAGTGCGCACTCGAATGGTCTCCAGTCTTACCTCACGTTGCTCGTCTGTTTCTGAAGCAATTAATGCCCTTCTCTTGCGTGTTTTAGGTGTAGATGGGCCAATCGCTTGTCGTTTGGCAGGCATAACTACAAATTTTGTGAGCGCTGATCATCAATAGCTTGTTCGTCCTCACGCACTGAATGAAATGTGACTTGAAGTATCGCTGAAATAAATGAAAATATGAGCATGAGATACAAATCTTTTTGACTCAAGAGGAAATGCATAGAAACTGGGCAGCGAATAGTAAGAAAAGACGGTATATAAGACAATATGAAAAAGCCAACAGATAATGTGCACACATTTATCATTGTGAGATTTAAGGAGTGGTCCACACACGTATTTGAAGTTTAAAAAATGTACATAATGACTGATGGACCAATGTGTATACATTTATCATTGCTATATTTAAGAAGTGGTCCTCACTTGTTTGAAGTTAACAAAAACATGTTCATAATGCATAATGACTGATGTCATATTTTTAGATTCTAACACTGACCTGAGACGGAATGTCGTGTAAATTTATATAAATCTTTTGAATAACAGAAGAAAGCCAACCAAAAATGTTGTACCACTTGTACTAATGAGTATGAGAAAGATGATAATGATAATGGTTAATGATAATGTGTATACATTTATTTTATCATTGCGGGATTTTAGAAGTGGTCCACACCTGTTTGAAGTAAACAAAAAACATGTACATACTGACTAATGTTACGTAAATGAATGCGCTCACCTGTTTAGATATTTTTAGATTCTAACTCTGACCTGAGACGGAATGTCGTGTAAATATATGTAATTCTTTTGAATAACAGAAGAAAGCCAACCAAAAATGTTGTACTACTTGTACTAATGAGTATGAGAAAGATGATAATGATAATGGTTAATGATAATGTGTATACATTTATCATTGCGGGATTTAAGAAGTGGTTCACATTTGTTATTTAAAGTAAACAAAAAACATGTACATACTGACTAATGTTACTTAAATAAATGCGCTCACCTGTTTAGATATTTTTAGATTCTAACACTGACCTGAGACGGAATGTCGTGTAAATTTATATAATTATTTTGAATAACAATAACAGAAGAAATCCAACCAAAAATGTATGTCTATAGCAGTTTTCCTTGTAATTTTGGGTGCGGATGTTGACGATAGAGCGTCACTACTGCGCATGCACGGTAAATCGAACGCACGTAACGTGGCTATAATTAGAAATCACTAAAATTATAAATATTGGTTTCGAATATTATGGCTTAAATTGTGGTCACCTATCTCTAACAGTGACAGGTTGAATTTCAAACCATGATGGTTCAACATCCGGTGTCAAAACAAACATATCCTGAAAATTTTGGCTAAATCGGTTCAGTAGTTTCCGAGTCTATAGGGGGCAAACAAACACACAAACATTGATTTTTATATATATAGATATCTGGCTTTTTTGTAGAATTAGCCTAAATGGGTACAACGTAATGGCAACGGAAGTGAAGTCGGTTGGCGTCACAACACGTAAAGAATTTCGACAGATGATAAAATGTGTGTATGATACCATATACCAAATTTTGCAGCTTTCCGAGACGGGTCCTTTAATACGCACATTTTCTAACTTTGGGAGTCGCCGTGGCAGAACGGCTAGACGCGCGCCGCGGATCGGAATGTCTTGGGTTCGCTCCCTGGCGGAGCCGGACTTTTCTTAAAAAATGACCTTGGCTTCCAGGTCGACCTAGTTTTGAGGGGGTACCGGGTGTAGTCCCGGGAAGTAGAGGCCACATCACCCATCTTGTGCTGTTGGTCTATACAAATATAGGTCTAGCCCTACATGCCCTATAAGCCTAAAGGCGTGGAAAAGGGTTCTTTACTTTACTTGTTTCTAACTTTACATTGCGCAACAACTGTTGCTTGGAAGGAGAAAAACAAGAAGCATTAGCCGACCTTTCCATTAAAATAAATTCACTTAAAGCAAATTTACCAGCAGTCAGTATCAATTAGTACTGCACTGATATGCATTACTGACGACGCAAGCAAAGATAATAGAAGAACTTAAACAGTAACAATTGATTTTATTTTCATGAAACTGATATTTTTTTTTCCCACTTGTGGGCGGACAGTACTTTAGGGAGATTGGTATTAGGCAGCTGAAAAAGGTATGGAATGTGATGACATAAATGAATTGGAACAATCAGACATCAGGAAATCAGATTTGCAATGTCATAAAACACGTGACACCCCATAGTTGCTATGTTACTATGCCAAAGAAAACTAAGTCAACCACTGTTCCGGTATTTTAATAAATAAAAGACCCAGACTGCAGTATTATTAAATCCAAAAGCATAAAAATAAATAACACGTTTCTCATATCTTGGTAATCAAAAAACAGATGATGGCAAAAGCTAACAGGATTCATAGAAAAAGCCAAAACAAATTCGGCAACATGCGAAAAAGATTGATTTCCAGAGCGCTAATGAACTCATAAGAAATTAGACTTGTCGAATGATACGATACTTAGCCTTTGAACGCAGTTGTGCAAAAGGCAGACTGTGATACAAGTAGGGCGATAGCCACTAAAGATGAATGAACCGGAGTTTAGATAGTGTACAAACAGGGCGTGAAGACAGTGGGTACTGGAGATCCACAGTAGCCAACTTTTAATGTGATGACGGCGCCTGATTGATTAATTATGTGTGATCAGACTTTTTAATACGTTAATGGCCAGAAAACATGACTTACAAAATTACATGATTTACATGCAGTTCTGATGACATACTGTGGTACATTCGAATGCCACTATGGTATAGCCGCTAGACACTCGCCTGTGGGTTCGAGCACAAGCGGCTCGAGCTGACGATCCGTGTTGCTGACGTCACAGGGTCAGGCTAACGATGCGTTAACGCAGCGATTCTCAAACTGGGTGCCGAGGCAACCTGGGGTGCCGTAAGCGTATGTCAGGGTTGCCGCGGCAATAATCAAGAAAATTCGGTTAAAAATTATGAAAAAATTAAAGAAGACATGACGATACTTAAAAGTGGAAATTTAGGTTAACTTTCCTCGCCACTGTCGAAAATAGTTTATTTCTTGTTTGAGAACGGCTGCGTTAACGCATCGTTACCCGAACGGGTGACGACAGCAGCACGGCTCGTGAGCTGGAGCTGGTCGTGGTACGAGGGTCGTTGTTTGATGTCCTGACGG
The DNA here is from genome assembly GCA_905116865.2 of Candidula unifasciata. Lineage (NCBI taxonomy): Eukaryota > Metazoa > Mollusca > Gastropoda > Stylommatophora > Geomitridae > Candidula > Candidula unifasciata. The sequence goes on along the minus strand of CAJHNH020000515.1, from coordinate 97,066 downwards.
AATCGAACTTTTTTTTTTTTTTTTTCGAAATGACCTTGGCTCCCACGTCGACTTAGGGGCCAGGTAAAGTCATGGAAAGTAATGGCAGTCAGCGTGGTGTCTTGACTACATTACCTACCGAACGCCGATTGATGTATAAAACATAGTGATCACTCAGGGAGAAACCACTGAACTGTGTAAACTGTTCTGTCCTCTTTACGACATTTTCTCTACAAGTGGGTAGCGTGTTCTTTAATGCGATCATATGTCCCCAGGTATTCCAGTTTCAATTCTGGCCAATATAAGTTTACATTAAACGCAGAAAATAAATAATACTGTACATTTCTACAAGGCTAACCCGATCCAGAAAATACCTTAACAATTCGGATATTTTGGCCAAAAGGCACCCATGCTGTAAACGGACACAACGCAGTTACATCTTTCTATGAACCCTGAAAAAGAAACTGTGAATCTACATGTAGGTTAAGCTCGTACATTGTGATCTAAGTAATTCATCTTGAAACTCAACTGAAATAGAAATATTTCAATCAGTATAACAGGGGGATTGTTGTCAGTATTATAACAAAACCATGGACGACAATGGGTTTTCCAATATCGCATATTAGTTACTTGTAAAATACCCCCTGCATCCCACTCACTCCAGTCTAAAGTTCATGTGAATACAATCTACAGATAATATTCACTGAGGAAAGAAGTTGAAAAAGATCAAAAATAACCATTTTTTAAATTATATTAGCACACACACACATACACTGACCGAAAACACGAGTGGGTTGTGTTACATAAGGAATATTATTTATTTGCGTGGATAATAGAAAATAAATTGTTCCAAAAAGTTGTCTTAGTCATAGACTGACATGACAGCTTCAGTACGCCAGTAGGCGGCAGTACTGTCTCTGTTGTCACAGAATGTAAGTCAGTATAACTAAACCTGTCATTCCACATTCTGCTAACGATTTCAGACGACACGTACACACAAGAGGAAACAGCATTAGTTTTGCTAGGGCGAGGAAATGCAATATGCAAACAGTAATGGCAGGGCAAAATAATTACGACATGGTTGACCAGAAACGCAGCCACGGTTGACACTTAGTCTATGATGGAAGCTCCAACAAGCGGAGAGACAGAACAATGCTCTTTTGATCCGGCAGCTTCTGGAATATGTTTTGTTTCAAACTTATTTGTGTCAATTTTGCTGTTAAGTAAACAAGGCAGGTCGACTGAGAGATCATCCTGCATGTCCAATACCTAGCCCGAATATTAATGGCTAGTTTTTGTACCCCGGGGAAAATGAATTTCATCAATGGCCTTAATTTGATGTGATTAATATGCCTGTCCTTAGCTCAAAATAACACTGTCGTCTGGAAATACGAAAAGATCAATGAAAGTTGTAGATCCTAATTCTTTGCCCAGTTCTCTACTTCCTCCACTGACATTTGAAGAGGACAGAAGGCTGCTATGGTGCTTTCAGTGGCCGTCTAACAGCAAGGGGATCGACGAGCACTGGTTCTGTATATCTCTCGTTCAATTAGGCTGTCTGAGACTAGCTAGTGGCTTAGTTAGTAACCTTAGTTATGTAAATCATGAAGAGCCCTGGCTTCGTTAGGCTGCTCTGGGAGACTTGTTGTCTGTTTTACCGATTAAACAGCTGAACAATCAGTATAGCTAAATATGCATTCTATCTATTTCAATTCTATCAAATCGTTTTTACAGTAAGTCTCTTATTCAAATATATATATATATATATATATATATATATATATATATATATATATATATATATATATATATATATATATATATATATTTGAATAAGAGACTTACTGTATATATATCGGGAGTAACTGCTGCTTGCAGAAGTTTGAGCTCAGGCCATCCTTCCAGGTCAGTGTCGGAGTATGACGCTATTAAAAACAACTTAATACTAACATACTCTTCAACGAGAAGGCTGATTGTAACTGGTTATAATTTCTTAGTTTATTTATTTTGGACATTAAGCAATCACTCTGGCTTTAATCTGCTACATTACATTGAGAAAGGTACGAACAGTTCATCACATCTGTCAAAAGGATGCACACGCAACACTTAAGTTCTGGAACAGGACTGCAGTCCAGAAGTGGACGAACAACCAGAACTTTCCCCTAGCGTTTACAGCTGATGAACGCGAAGAAGAAGAAGAAAATGTTGTAATCAGGCAGCTCAGTTTATTTTCTCTTTTAATGTTTCATTTATTTTTTATGATGCATGAGACATTCACACTATAAATAATTTTATCCACAATTACACCTGAAAGCAGGGTGCAGAAAGTATAATAAAATAGCCACCTTTTCTGTATTGATAGCACTCATCTCTGAACAACAGTCCTTCACCCTGTCCATTGCTGCATGTAGCTTTTGAGAGCTGTCGTCGAAAATGTTACAAAAACATGAACAGAAAATAAACTGAATCATTTTAGTAAACAAACTGGCAAATTGTTTATCTCAACGAAGTTTCAGAAGCTGTATTCTTATATTACAAAATCACAGAAAAAAACAAAGACGTCAAATAAAAAAACAATCACACACAAATACACACACACACACACACACACACACACATATATATATATATATATATATATAGATATATATATATATATATATATATATATATATATATATATATATATACAACAAACACGCGCACACCTTCCTATACTCGCACACAGATATACAACCGCAACAATAACAAAGAGTTGTTTGTAGTCGACAAAAAATATTACACAATGCAAGACTTCACAGAGGAACTCAAAGAATGCCGCGTGGGATTATTAATTAAGTTTTCAGTAAAGAATGCTTTTGTTCCACTCCCTCAGGCGTGCTGGCTGTATAGTGCTAAACCTTTATTTTGTGTATCAGCTTCCCCGTGTGGGTTCCTGGGCCTTATTATATGGCAAAAAGAATAGACCCACTGCCTACCCGAAGTATGTCGTAAGAGTCGACCAATTAGGGGCTTCTCGAAGTCGGAGTGCAACTGCCTGAGAGGCAAGGAACTATCAGTCTGCATACACATTAGCCAGACTGTAAAACGGATGCACACGCAATACTCAGGTGCTGGAAGAGAACTGTAGTCCAAAAGTGAAGGAACAATAAGAATTTTCCGTCAGAGTTTACAGCTGGTGAACACGAAGAAGACGAAGAAGAAGAAGAAGAAGAAGAAGAAGAAGAAGAAGAAGAAGAAGAAGAAGAAGAAGAAGAAGAAGAAGAAGAAGAAGAAGAAGAAGAAGAAGAAGAAGAAGAAGAAGAAGAAGAAGAAGAAGAAGAAGAAGAAGAAGAAGAAGAAGAAGAAGAAGAAGAAGAAGAAGAAGAAGAAGAAGAAGAAGAAGAAGAAGAGGAAGAAGAAGAAGAAGAGGAAGAAGTAGAAGAAGAAGAAGAAGAAGAAGAAGAAGAAGAAGAAGAAGAAGAAGAAGAAGAAGAAGATATATCAGTTGGTAGTCAGTAGGTGATGTCGTCATCATAACGCCGGCCCCCTTTGCTTATCAGGACGTAACCTTTTACACATTTAGGTAGATTAATCTGGGAGTCCAGGTCACGTTTAAAGAAAACACCCGTGTCCGTGTGGATTTGAAACCACAATATTCAAGCCCACATGTTGGCATATAGTCGCTACACCACGGCGGCTTCCATTGAAAGACAGTAATTTTGACAGAAATACTATGACGTATTTTTAAAAGGCTAGCAAAACTGAATCATTCAATGAATCTCATGAAAGGTAGTTGATGCACCAGGGAACGTAAATAACGACAATGATGATGATAATGATGATGAATATTGTTGTGTGGGACTCCGTGCTGTTTAAGCAGCTTGAATCCCACTCTGTGGTGGGTTACTTTTCCGACTGCTTCATTATGTTTACGAGTTCATTGTTTTTTTTTTCTGTATGAGACATCGCATGCCAACGTGCCGAATTTTTTATTGCTTGAGGATCTTGACCTACAAATTAGATGCAGAAAAAAATTTAGAACATAAAATAAAGCAACAGCCTAATACAAAGTTTAAAAACAAATTATTGCCAGCACTGTTATTTGGTAATTTTGTAATTTGTGGCTATGTTCTATTGTGTTATTTTTAGATAAAAGCTGCGGAAGCGACAGAGGCGAAGAAGCAATGTTTTTTTTTAAAAATAATTTGACCGACTTACAGCGGATTGGCTGGAACATCGGAGGGCAGCGCGTGAATGTATATGATGAGATTAAAAAAAAGAAACACGAATGTGTACAAGATTAGCAGCAGATTGTACATCTCTTTAGAGAGATATAATCTAGAGTCCAGAGTGTTACTGGTGTCACCTATCAACTAGCCTCACTGTCCAGATACCCAAATGTCTCCCTTCTATTAAAAGAGCAAATAGGTAATTTCATCTTCAAATCTTGTTTGTGCTATCAGTGTCAAACAGTTATAATGAACAGATCACAGGAACAGAAGATGACATGTGAAATGCACTGTTTGGGAAGGTCACCAACAACACAAGAAGGGATTGCCTCACAAATACCACTAATTAGAGAAAAGCTTTCAACAAGACTGAATTACAGTTGAAAAAAAGAATGAAATTATCTATTTAATAAGAATGCAGTCGGATCAAACTGTATATGAGACTTAATACCGCAAGCTGATTGCGAGAGTGGGAGAGACCAAGGAAAATATAGAATGACTCTTCTGCTGCAGGTTAGTTGCGTATCCTTTACAGGACCTTGCAGAACCAACCCCAACAACCCCTGGCTGTTGTGTGGCTTTTCTAGGCAAATTTACGTCTGTAGTTTGCCATTGCCTTCTGGACGGTCGGCTTTCTTAATACCACCGTCGAAACCAACGCAAGGCGCATGGCCCGCAGCTGGGATCGAACCCAGCATTCCGGCATTACGAAGCGTTCGCATCGACTTAGCCACAGAGCCAACCATTGCTCTGCTAGCTTTTTTTTAAAAAAAGTGTTGAACGAATCCAATACTTAAGCCTTTTAAGAAGCGCAAGACTTACATAAAATCAGAAGACTAGGCTGGGGCCCGGTAAGAGTGTGACAACAAAAAGAGGACATGATAGCTTTAAAGGGGTTCATTGTTGGTCACAACAAGCATCAACTATCTAAAGGCCAGTTAAAATATAGGTTTAGCAGCATAGACTGATGAGCAAAGACACAATAATACCAATTTATCATTTGTATCTTTATCAAACTGTGAAATAATTTAGCAGTTAAATCAAAATGGTAGTACTGCATGAGGCTGAAACATGGAGAACACATAAAACAATTAATGATAAACTACAAACATTTATTTATTTACAAACATGTAACAATTTATTTATTCTATCGATTACAGAGGTACTGAGAAAATTAGGAATGAATAGAGAGTTGCTAGGTGAAATAAAAAAGAGACAAGTGAAATATTTTGGCCACATTAAAAGACATAACAGTATTGTAAAGATCATCCTAGAGGGAAAGGTTCAAGGTAGGCGAGCAAGAGGCAAACAGCGTTACAAGTGGGAGGATAACACCAAGAGATGGACGAACAGCAGTATGAGTTTGTGTACATCAAGGGCAAGAGACAGGGTTTGTTGGAGATCCATTGCAGCCAACCTTTATTGTGGAGACGGCACCTGATTGATTGACAAACATTTATTACCTAGCTACTCGTCAGGACACAGGAAATAAAATGATTTGATATAGTCAATACGGCGTTTTAGGAGATTTAATTACATATTATTTAGAATAAGGGACAAACAACCCCGGCATTTGTTGGTTTTTCTAGGCAACTATTGTGTCCAGTAGTTTGCCGTACCTCTCTAAACGCTCTGCTCTCATCAAATTTTGTATATTAATGCAAAGAAGTATACTGACAAATCATCAACAGTTGGAATCAAGAGAGGTAGTAGGAACAATTGTCCTGATAGTCGGAAAATACTGTTAAAGGTAGAGGTAAAAGACCCCAGTGCGGATGTAGAAGGCAGCCGAAACCACCACATTATTTCCCAAGCTGTTATATGCGGCCGGGAAGTATGGACAGCATGTCTCACAAAGTGTCTACGGGTGGAAGATTATGCTTCAGCTACACACACATCCACCCACACACACACATACACACACACACACACACACACATATATATATATATATATATATATATATATATATATATATATATCAGAAAGTTCCCAAGTCGACTCTCTGACGACTTATTGGGTTCCCTACCGAAGAGTGCCTATAAAACACAATTATACATAGTCACATCATTCCACCATCGCCGATACTAGTGCCAACTCCAGTAATTTAAATTCCATCTCTATAAAAGTGCACCAGTCTCCTTATTCATAAACACAATGTGACAAAGATTAATTAATGAGAACAGAACTTTTTTCCGTTTAATACTCCCAAATACGCGGCGTCCGTGGCTAAGGCGTTGCGAGTCCGACTCGTAAGCCAGCATACCGCGATCGAAACCCACTGCAGGCTGCGTGGATTTTTGTCGTAGTATGGGACGTCGCAGGTCGACCCAGCCTAAAATGGGTACCAGGATGGGCTGTCCTGGGAAAGTAAAGACAGCCGGCGTAATGCTGACCACATTACCCACAGAGTGCTGATGGTCTGTAAAAATATGGGACGCTCTGCCCATATGCCCGATGCGCCGAAAGGCGTGAAAAGGGATCTTTACTTTACCTTTTTTACTCCCAAATACCCATTGGTATAATTCCAAGGCGGTGTCACCTCAAAAAGGAACTCACATCATCGACTTGACATGAGTCCACAAAATAATGCCTTAGGCCTACGAGCCCACTGATGCGGGTCACCAGAGGCCTTTAATAAACGTCTCGGTTGTGCCCACACTTTGGGTCACAGAAAACCTTTATCAAATAACTGGCTTTTACCAGAATAAAATAATACACATTATTTTGACTAAAAGTCACACACGCCAGAACTCTCTCATAGACTGAGGTGCACTGACTGAAAAGGGATTAACCTTTAGCTCGAGGGCCAACTACGCTTGGGAAGTGCGATAGCCGTGAGGCCACTGTCTCCCGCTAATCTCGAGAAACACTCGTCTCATATTTTTAAGCTTTGTCGACATTTTGCACTCGCCTCTGCCATCATCATCATCTAGCGCCTTGACACATGGCGTAGGCGATCACGCCTCTGACATCTAGAACATTTGGACAAAGTGAGTTTAGCACACAACACAAGCATTTATGAAAAGTCCACAGATACAATTCAATCAACGACGTTAATGGATGTCTTCAGAGAGACTGGTCTTGTAGGGACTGTCAAGAACCACAGGTGAGACTAGACCGTCATCACACTACGGATGGCAAAACTAATAGATTTAGATTAGGTACCTGGAATGTTCGAACATTAGCAGAAAAAGGGAGGATAGATAATATCTAGAGGAAACGAAAAAAGATGAAACTCAACATCCTGGGAATTAGTGAGATGAGATAGAAGTGACCTGGTAAAATAATTAGTGACAAAAATACATTAATATATTCATGTGGTGAGAAACATGAAAGAGGAGTAGGACTATTGTTTGACGAAATAACAGCTAAATCAGTTAGAGTGTATTGGAGTATAGAGTCATCCTGGGTAAACTTAAAGGCAAGCCAATACACATAAATATCATACAAGTTTTTGCACCAGTGACAGATAGCAATGAAGAAGAACTAGAAAGATTCTATAATGATGTCGAAAGTGCACTGTCGCAAACCAAATCACAAGATATTTAAATAATAATTGGAGACTTCAACTCAAAGGTAAGAAAACAAAGAATGGAAGAAGTAGTTGATGATTATAGTTAAGGTACGAGAAATGACAGAGGAGAAATACTAACAGAATGGGCAAAAGCAAATGATATGATGACTTTAAACACCTTGTTTAAACAACATAAGAGAACAACTTTACACATGGTAAAGCTATGATAAGAAAACTTTCAATTAAATTGACTACATAATTATTACCACAATGCCTGGTACTGACTGTAATAGGGATTACATCCCATTTTTAGACAAGTAAAAGTCAGATTGAAGAGAGGAAACAAAAGGATTAAAAATATGAAAGCTTATAAAGACATCCTACAAGTGGATGAAGAAATTCAAGAACAATACAGAGTGATTGTGAAAAATAAATGCAATGCAATAACTAGAATTCAAAGTATAAATGAACAATACTCTGTTCAGCTAAAAAGCAAACATCTATTACCAGAAATACAACATTAGGCTAAGAAGAAATGGATGACTGAAAAAATCTTGAAGTTGATGGACAAACGTGTATAAAATTAAAATAACAGAAGAGTATGACAAGATACACAAAGAAATCAGATCTAAATGTGTAAGAGAAAAGTTAACTGAGCAGTGCAACAAAATTGAAATAAATTCTATTAAAGATACAAAAAATATGCATGGTAAATCAGCGATCTGACAGTAAGGGAAAAAAAAGAGTTATTACAGGATGTTTAAAATCAAAAACAGAAAGGGAATTAATTGACGAAGATTATGTAATAAAGAGATGGAATGAATACACACGAGAATTATATAATGGAGAGAGAACAGATGTAAAAACAGAAAATAACATAGAAAGGCCACCCACACACTACAAGAAGAAGACTCTGATGCTATCAAAAATATCAAGAAAGGAAAAACTGCCTGACCAGATGGAATTACAATAGAGGCAATAGAAGTACTCAGTGAATTTGCAGCAGACATATTAACTAAACTGTTGAATTATATTTACAGCTGTAAATGATATGTTAAATTCTGTATATAAAGCACTACCTAAAATACCTAGGGCGATTCAATGTGATGAATTTTGTACAGTCAGCCTTATAAACCATGTCACCAAACTGTTACTCAGAATTATAAGAAGAAGAACAAGAAATAAAATAAAAATGGAAATTACTGCAGAGCAATATGGTTTTATAGAAGGGAAAGGTACAAATAATGCAATATACACATTGCGAAAATTAGTAGAGAGACCAGTGGCGACACAGAAAGACATATTTGTGCTTCATAGATTATACCAAAGATTGTGATAAAGTGAAACATGATAGAATTGTAAAATTGTTGGAGGATATTAACACTCATGGAAAAGATATGAGAATAATAAAAAAAAATATGTCTACTGGAAGCAAGAGGTAACAATTAAATTGTGAAATAAAGTTGGAAGTTATAAACTGTGCAGAAAGGTCAGGTACAGCATGCACTTAAGAGGAGGGTGAAGCGTAAGTCAGGTCGGCCATGATGTGACGGGTAAATCGCTGAATTCCTAAGAAATTATATTTTTCCCAGCCTTGCTTGTTAAAGGAGAGGATTCGGGGTTTGCTAACATTTGATTCCCTACTGTTATTAAATTGTATATTTAAATGTATTAAATTATACTGGCTTTTGTTCACTGACACAAATGATTACAGTTAAAATGAAACTCCATAAAACTGTAGGAACATTAAGTCTATAACATTTATTTGGAAAATTCTAGCTAATAATCAGACTGTCTGTGGAGATAAAATTGGTCCCTGTTGGATAGGGATAGACAAATCTGTCCACTTAGCTGTAGCTCAGGTTTCTTTGGTGAGCTTCTAGGTAAGCCTCAGAGACACATCAGGCAGGCCGAATCTTCCAGTCCAGTCCAGACAATCGGGCATCTGCAGCTGCGCTGGGATTTACTTATGGAGCTCCCACCTGGAACTACCACCTGGAACTAGAACAATAGAACAGTCCCTATACAAACAGTTTGGAAAGTTCTCACTAGAGACAACAGTACCCCCAATTCTCATATAATGTTACACTACACACACATATAGAGTAGGGTAATCACAATTGTTCACATTCTTCACTGGCACATAATGGGAATGTTTCCAGAACAGGGTTCATAATCCTGATGGGGAAATATTTAGGAAACATCAGTTTCATGAATAATCTCAAGCACAAGAGTTTACATCCCACAAAAAAGAAAGAACATTCATCAGTGTAAATTGTTCTAATGTCGTTACATTAGTACTCCTTTGATGGGTTAACATGCTTACATACACAGTAACATTTCACAATAGGCTCTCATTTCAACCACATGGGTTCACATCTCAAAGAATGAGAATCAGGGAATGGGTTTACATGGGCAGGAAACTCATAACAGGTGCTTTGCACGGTTTGAAAATAAATTGGATTGACACATCTCCATCAGTATAACTGGGTGCTGGGATAAATGTCAAAATACAATCATAGGTGACAATAGGCTTTCCATCTGTCACAGTATTAACATAAAATATACAACACTCACTCCACTTTAAATCTAAATCCACACGTGTGATAAACCTTATTAAGTCGAGTTTAGAAGTTGGAAAGGGTAAAATATAAGTATTACAATTGTAAGGCCACCTGCTGTGGTACTGAAATAAAATCCTAGTAATAGGGAAATATATATATATATATATATATATATATATATATATATATATATATATATATATATATATATATATACATATATAAAACAATAATAATTACAATCATGGGCCATACATCTCTCTTCTTTTTCTCCGACAGTGTGAATATTAAATTCAGCCACTATGTGTTATTCACGTTTATTCAAGCTCTTAAACCAGTCTCAGAATTATCTGGGCTAAATCTAAATTAAAGCAAGACAGTGATTTATCAAGCTTATATCACCATGAGGTTAAATCAACTTATTAAGGATGAGGTATAATGAATATGCACTTCATTCCTTTATTAATTGTCTCACCATGCTGAACATCGGAACTGGCCGGGATTTCACATGAGGACATAAATTCCTACTTAATTAATATAATTATAATAATTAAAAATACTAATGCACGATTTTAGTATTAAAAAAAACATTAATTCAGTCATCAAATAGATCATATGTTTGCATACATGTGCATGCTAGATCATAAACGTGGTTAGTTAGGATAAGGAAATTCACAAGGATTTCTACCACAATGTGGGCATCAAATTTCATAGAGTTTAACCTGTGAAATTTATTCAGAGAAATTAGCAGCAATATATCAAATAAAAATAATACTATTCACTCACCCTGGTAGGGAACTTAAACAGAAAATTAGACTACAGACTGACTACCAACTTTAGTCTGAACTGGTCAATTTCTGTTTTGAAAAGGAAATAGGAGTCCTTAAAAAAGGAGGAAGTCACTCTTGAGGTACTCCTTGAACTATCCATTCGTCTTTAAACTTTCTGATTATAATATTGCTATAATGGAGCAATACGAAAAAAAGTAAGACAATTTAATAATATTGCTAATACAAAGTAATACTTAAAAGGGAAGAAACAGCTGTCCAGACCAGCTCGTCACACATGAAACTCATAGTTACACTTTTCATACGGAACATAATCATGAAGACGCGATCATTTACCTAGAAACAAAAACGGCAGAACATTGTTTTTTTTTTTTTAATTAGCCCACCACTAACGGGGAAATCCAAAGGTCACGGAACAGTCAAATATGTCTGAGGGTGGTAAATTGAGCGTATAGGTTTGGTTAGGGTTAGGGCTAGGGTTAGGCCTTGGAAAAACGCGCTAAAGCACAGAAAACATGGAAAACTCGCTCCTAACACCCTCTAAAATATTAGACTGTCCCGTGACGTCATTTGTGGTCGGCTAAAAGAAAAGCACCGACCATTGGTTTGTGGACTGCGGGTAGCACGAAGCAGACTCCGAGGGGTTTTCCCATGTGTAGTATAGGCACCGCCGCTAACTAAACATTTCATGCAGGCATGCTCTCAGGTGATCCCAGTTAGGGCCAGTTGGTATTCCGATTGACGCTATGCTGTATGGATCCGTTTAAGACATTCGTGACACCATAGCCTTCATACAAGCATATGGCCTCCTCATATGAAAACCACTGACAGGGAGAACGGAAAGAGGAAGAGAAGTAGAACATAGATGAATGGAGTCCAGATTTATCTCTGGCAATGTACCTCAAGGGCTCGGCATGCTGAAAAAGAATGCGTCTGTGTGTGTGTGTTTGTGTGTGTGTGTTGGTGTAAGTGTGTGTATGTTTTTGTGTGTGTGCGCGTGCACATTCGTTTCTGTTGTATTATTCATATGGAAATCCTTTCAGATCTTTGCCATTACATATTGATTTTGTTAGAGACTTTGGAAAACATTTATTCGGGTTGTATTATCTTTAAGGTTCATAGCTCTTTATCGATACATGTATCATCACAGCTTTATAGTGCAATGCACAGCCATAGACAGGTTGCAATGCATAAATAAACAGCAAAGGGCATTTTCCATGCCTGTATCGCTCTTCGAGGGTGTATGGTTATAGTAAGCGATATGAGGACCCATTCTCTGCCTGTGACGCAACTGTCTTTTGATTGTTTAATCCTCTTTGTATCAATCCATTGGTAAATACATTGGCACACGATAGATTATGTAGCCAACAAAACGCCATTTTATTACAGACCTATTTTAAATAAACCGATACGCACTTGATGGTTGATGTACTAAAACACTTTGCTGGCGGCTTTTACTTTCCAGTCGAATTCCTGATATCCATTTTAAGCAGGTTCTGAGACGAGTCATAGACCTATTGTAAAGACTGACACCGGTGTAGATTGTTATTTCAGACTTTTAGGCCCACAGTCAAGCCACTGAATATGCTTCACTATATTTTCCCTTCTTAAATATTTAATTCATTCTTTTAATATCGTGTCACCTCTTTGAATATGAGTTCCCCCTTTTTTTTAAATATTTTATGCTGGCACTTGTTACCTTTTTCGACCCAGAAAGAGAGTGACTTCTCTTTCCATTCATGTCGTGTCGCAGTGCCTGTCTTATCTTATAGGGTGTCACCCATAGTAAGCGACCAGCAACACGTCGTATTTTATTCTTTGTTGTCAGATCAGGTTCAATTTCCGGGACCAGCCAGTCTTGCTTGAAGTACAGATATTTATGTGTGTCATTTTTTCTTTTCTTCTTGGTCGATGTTATTCTAAGAATATTTGTATAGTATTTCAGCTCAAAGACTCCTACTTTGTTCTTTAATGACTGCGAAATAGTCTACTGTTCACATACGCATGTTGAAAACATTGATAATGCATGCTTACAACATTTTGACTTTGAATTCATTAGTGACGCTCGCCCACAGACGTTTAGTGTTGTTTAACCTTTGCATTGATATAACCATCCCCCACTAGATTTTTTTACAGTAGATGTGTGTGTGTGTGTGTGTGTGTGTGTGTGTGTGTGTGTGTGTGTGTGTGTAGTCCATCAACACTTTTGACAAAAAATTACTTGAGACCATTTAACCCAGTTGGATGTCTACTTTTCGAGCCAGGACGTATTCCCCAAATTCGTCTCATCGGTTATAGAGTCTCCGTGGCAAACTGGTCAAGCCATTTGCCTCGCATTCTTAAAGTCACAGATTCGATTCACGAACTGCGTCATTCGGTTGCTGAGATCCATGGAACATCTGTTCACGAATTACGGAGTTTTTGCTTTGTGTGACGCTCTTGACTGGCAGCTAGTCGACTTGTGGAGAGAGACGTAGTCATGCGGATCAACGTCCGGTGTATCGAGGAACTCGACTTTAGACATTGATAGCTCTGATAGTTTTCTGCCTGATCGAATATATTTTATTTCACACGCATAAACTGCACAGTTGCGAGTCCGATTGGTAACTCTAACGTACCGCGATCGAAACCCACTGCTGGATTTTTATCGTGGTATGGGACATCGCAGGTCGACCCAGCCTAAAATGACTACCAGGATAGGCTGTCCTGGGGAAGTTAAGACGGCCGGCGTAATGCTGATCACATTACTCACCTAGTGCCGATGGTCTGTAAAAATATGCACGCTCTTCCCTTATGCCCAATACGCCTAAAGGCGAGAAAATTGATCTTTACCTTTTTTTTTAAACTTAGAATCTGCAGAGTCGTGTTAAGATATGAAGTATCTAGCTCACGATTCGGCATAGCACACGATGATAGGCTGGAAATAGGGATAATTTAATAATGTTTATTCCGCGTCTTTATTTATCTCATTTTCAAAGGTTCGTATCCAGATGCCAGACGAATGGGTTTAGAGTTAGCAAAGTCCAGAAATCAGTAAAGAAATTTATAAACAAAAACAAAACACTTGTATGTTTTCTCATTTGTTGCACCGGTCATATGATGCCAGCCTAACATAGTACAGACTAATGTTGTCGATTTAAAACTCACTTAGAATCCTTCTGTCAGTGATACACAGACTCCGTCACCAACTGCTTCAGTACTGACAATTACAACATTCAGTGCAAAATTTAACACTAATCCATGAATGCATGGATTCAAAACGGAGGAGGATCGGAAAGGGGAGGGGGGGGGGGGTTGAAACAGATACCGCAACCATCAAACTGTTTTTTTTTTTTCTTTTTCTGATTTCCATGCGTGAAATAAGACATATCATAATAAATTACATTTGCTTTATTTTCCAGGCTGACACCTTTGGCTACAGTCTGACTAGATAGAATGGCGCCTTCTGAACAAACTACCTGTTCGCCCGCCTTTATTTCTAACCTCAATGAACGGGAAACATGGATAATCACTCTGCTGTATTGTACATATGCCTTACCGACCGTGGCTTTGGGGAATTCAATAAACACAAGACATCTCTGGTTATCAGGGACTCCAACACAAATGTCTTTCCAACATATTTCAGGTGTACTTAACTTAGAGACAACTGCCAAACTCAATCGTTCTCAAAACAGTTATGCATTGGGGCCAAATGCTTTACGAAGCAAATATGCACCTGCTTTCAGCAACCAAAACACACAACTGACAACATTATTATTAATAGCCAACTGGGCAAAAAGAAACATAAGATTTAGACACGATGACTGCAAAAAGCATAAAAACATTAGCACCATACTGGGCTCATCGGGTCATTTTTCTAAAAGGAATGAAACTTCAGTAACAAGAGAAACATACCAGAAACGAATAGTGAGACCTTATGATAAAAAAGTGTTTGTATACGGCAAGGATGACAGGCTCCGGATATACCCATCTTTGTTACGGAAATTTCCATATTCCAATATCGTCAGACTTTCAACTGGGTGCACGGGGACTCTGGTTACACCGCAGCATGTTTTGACTGCTGCTCATTGTCTACACACGGGCTTCCGTTTCCGAAACAATCTGGAAATGCTGAAGGTGGAGGTACCAGACAGTATGGGCGTACGCGCATACTACATAGAGAAGATTGGAATTCCGGGCAGATGGCTGCACTCAAGAAACAATCAAGAACATCAGGCGTCCTGGGACTATGCAGTTGTTAAACTCAGCTTCGGAATCCATGGTCGATCGCAGTTTTTCCCTCTGGCAGTACCAACTGCGGGTGTGCTAAACGAAAACCTGCAATTCCTAGGCTTTCCTAACAATAAAGATGATCTGTGGCTGTCTATCTGCCCTGCCAAGTCCAATAAGGCGATGGTTGATGGAAATCTGATAATTACCAGATGCGACTCGGCAGTTGGCAACTCTGGAGCTGCAGTTCTTTCAGATGATTCTCGGGAAGGGAAAAAGATTATCGGAATCTTGTCTAGCACTATGCCGGTAGGACGTATGCCATATTATACTCAAGTCAGCATCATCACTGCCCTGACATGGGCGAAACTGTACGACATTTGCTCCGAAATTGGTGAAATTGGCGTTCAACATAGAGTTTGTCCGCCCTTGGAAACGGTACATAGGCTAAGAAGGTTTCGCAACATTAACAATGTCATCCCATTTTTTGGTTAATTGTTGCATCTTTATTGGTCTTCTTTCGTGTTAATATATGCTTCTAAAGATGTTGATTTTAATTAGAACTTTGAACACACAAAATCTACTGATGCTGCTGAGTATTTGAAATTGGATATTTAGGACTTTGGCACATTTCGGTATCCCAATGCTCGAGCACTTTAAAGTTCCTGGGTTGTCCTTGTATGGTTTCTAGCTTGTGTGGGGAACACATTATATTTTCTCTGAAATGTTTTTTATGGCCTATTGTGTATTTCAATATCTTGTGTGTGTGTGTGTGTGTGTGTGTGTGTGTGTGTGTGTGTGTGTGTGTGAGACCGTTGCAGCTGTAATCAGTATGATCAAATAAACTGTTGGTTGTTTTACATGGCACTCTCCCTAAAACTGAGTTAAAAAAACTGACGTGATAAGCAAAAATTACAATGGCTTTTGGTTCCAAACACACTTGGTTAAATCTCTATATTCTAGATTTAATCCCCTGCTTTGATCAATGTGTGCAAATCTTTACTATGCGTTTTGTGACTAATCTTTGTTTCAAAACTGATGAAATCTCAACCGCTTTAAATTCAAGTTTGATACTTTTTTTTTTTTTTTAATATTGTTCTTTAACTTTTTTTTTTTTAGTTTTTTTTTTTTTCAATTTATTTGTATATCTCTTGTCTACAGTATATTTTGTAGTCCTTTGTTCTTTCTCCATCTCTGAGACGTGATTTGTGGTCAGTAGCATTTCCACTAATGCGATATTTGAACGATAATTTGTGTTATAATTATCAATGATTTTTTTTTGTTTGTTAGTGTTGATCCCAAAGTTAAGTTTCTGACTCTAGTGTTCACACATTTTTTTCATTGCTTCAAAAATAGTTTCAAAGTTAGTAAATTAGGTGTATCGCATTTCACATTGTTGAGACATATTATGGACACTAACGGTCTTGTCTATTCTGCTTTGTTTACATTAGAGACTTACTCAGCATGACATTCTCGAAACGCTACGGGTTTATTTCCCCATGAAAGTACTTCACAGGTTTCCATACTGAGATCCCTGGCAGTGATACGACTTAAGCTCTGCTTGAGTTTGGCACTAGCTTTATCTGATGCCGCCTTGTTTGTTTGTTTATTTATGTTTTGCCGTAAGCGAGTCCAGAAAAGGGATAGAAATTCTTTACCTCTTTGCGTTTTATTTTGTTTATGTAACGATTTCTATAGGTTTAAAAAAAAAATTTCATAATCATTTGTAAAACAAAGAATAGAGAGACATATCTTACCATATCTTGTTTCTAATCCTTTTTGACGTCCTACGAGAATATAATACTTAGTTGAAATCGTCAAATTGTATTAATTTAAACTACTTTTGAAACACAACTTTGCTGAATTTTAAGTCATTGTTACCATGAATACAGACGAAAAAAAATACTTGAATTCTGCAAGATCTTACTTATGTATACAAATGTGTTTATAGACAGCATAATTGCTCAGAATCTGGAGAATATTGGCCAGATTAAATGTCAGGAAGCCGTGGTACTTCAGCTATGCTTTTTTTTTCCAAGTATCCAGAAACCATGAGTTGTTAATCCTTTGGCTCAGTACTATGGATATTGTGACCCTTCGGCCATGATAGGTACCGTAAATCTTTGAGAAATGTGACTTTTCTGCCTACCCCCGGGCGTGAACCCGGACCACAAGGAGTTTGTCAGCCGGTCATCGCGAAGTCAGGTTTAACCAACTACGCTAGAGAGCCGGGCAAAGTTCAGCAGATACCACCAATGCCTGTCGGAGCAGGGGTCACAAATTCCAATATCCACCCAGGCTAAGTCATACATCTGACTGGGTCTCCCAGGTAAGTAAAGAAAAGGTCCCTTTTCCCCGACTTTATGGCATATAGGGCTAGGCCTATATTTTATAGACCAATCGGTACAAGATGGGTGATGTGGTCACCATAACGCCAACTGTCTTTACTTGCCGGATCTGCACCCGGTACACATTCAAGGCTGGGTCGATCTGGGAGTCAAGGTCATTTTTGAAAAATAAATTCCGGCTCCACCAGAGAGCAAGCCCACGATCTTTCGATCCCCACACGAGCGTCTAGCCGCTACACCACGGTGACTCCCGGCCTCCCCGATACAGAATTATAAATTGACTACCGGCAAATGATCTCTAAAAAATGGTGTCTGGCGTTATGATGACAGCATTACCTTTTGAGTGCCTATTGGTGAATCACGTATTTAGGTTAACACTATTTGTAAAATGCACCATCAGTTTTTAAATTAAGATGTATATGTACTTTTATATTGAATGTCATGGAAATGTGGAAAGCAGACAATGCAAAGCATGCACCCTGGAAACAGGGGCAGCGATCGACTATCGCAAAAGTGGTTAATGAACGTTAAAGACAACTTTGCATACTAGGTGTGTTAAGTATTTTTACAACAGCATGGCGTGGGTGCACACATTAACACATATATAGCATGTGTGTGGCTATATATGTGTGTAAATATACGTGTCTAAATGCACGAGCTTTGTAATTCCAGCGCTAGGGATCTCTCAAACACCTGATTTTTGGCTCTTTTGACTAGTGAGTTTGCCGACCACTGAGCTAGACCTATATTTTATAGTCCAATCAGCACTCGGTGGGTGATGTGGTCACCATCGCGTCGTCTGCCTTTATTTCCTATGACTTTTTTGGGTACCCCTTTAAGGCTAGGTCGACCCGGGAGCCAAGGTCATTATTGACGGCCTCGTCATTATCCGCAGGCGAGCGCCTAGCCGCTACACCACTGTGGCTTACAAGGCATATAAAGCTAGACTTATATTTTATAGACCAGTCGACACTCGATGAGAGATGTGCTCATCCATATCTCGGTTGCATTTACTTCATAGAACATGTCATGATGCCTCATTTTAAACCGGGTCGACCTGGGAGCTGAGGGCTTGTCTTCTGTTTCTTGACCGGCTGTAAACTCTGGCATTATTGTCTGGTTATTCGTCCACTTCTGGACTTTCGCCTTGCCTTATTCCAGGACTTGAGTTTGGCGTGCACATCTGTTTTAAAAATCTGGCTTTTTTTCTGTGCAGACTTTTGGTTTCTTGCCTCTCAAGGACATGTACTACGACTTTAAACAAAGTGTTGATTCTTTCAACGTTTGCCACTTCTCCTGGCTGGATGCCTGTTGCTAGAATGACCGAAACGAAAGAGCCGTTCTCGAGACAGATGAAAACCACTAACTGATTGAAGAAATTGGACGTAAAGAGTCAGTATTTTTGTGTATGGACATTGTGAGTAGAAATGGACTCCAGAATTTGGTAACGACTGACACAGTTGGTGGGAATAGAACACAAAGAAGGCAAAGAGATAACAAAAAATCGATGACTCGACCATATAGCTGGGTACGACAAAAACTGTGACCTGATCTGGGATTCTGGTAATAGTGTGGGATAGGGAAATGTGACAGTAGTCGTTTATTGGTATTGCTCGTGATTATGATCACCTTTTAAGACAGTAAATATAATTAAATAGAAAATTATTTACCTTATTTTTATGCAATTCACGATTTAATTAAAAATATGTTCATATCATCTTAAGAAAAAAAAAATACAGCCATACAAATTAATTACTGCACGCCTTAAGACGTGCTGTCTGTACATGTAAAGATGCAAAAACTACATTGATTCTCCTCAATCTATGTCAATAAAGTTGGTTGCATGAATTTAGACTAAACCTGTTTCTTGTTTTACTATTGGGCTTTACGTAGAACTGTTGGGAAATATATTTCACAGCACAGTTTAGCCCAGTATGAAATAGAGCGAAATGTGTGTATATGAATGTTAAGTAAATATTAAACCAATGGTTACTTTATCTCTATGCGTTATGCAACTGGCCCCACGTTAGTTCGCTGGCACAAAGACGGTTAGTTAGCTAGATAGTTAGTTAAACGACATATTATCAGATTATCCTCATTGCAATTTAAACCATTCAGTTCATAAGCGCTCAAATTCTCCAACCCCTAGTAAATCCCGCAGCATGTAGCGGCTGATAGCACCAGCCCTGTGTTGGTTTCCTTTTCTTCTTTGGCTTTTTGCATAGTGCTCTTGTCTGACCCCTTTTAACATGCTGTTCTTGCGCAAAGACCGCATACATTTTCAACTCTTTCCTATTACAGACAGAAACTTAAATCCCTATACTCAGTTTGTGAGTTCACATCTGTCCTATACTGTGAGTTTGTTAGAGTGCCTCTAACTGTGTGAGCTGGACATAATTTTAAATTTCTTTCTTCTAGTTCTCTCCTTATTTTGTGGCACAGGTTTTGAAGAGGCATCAGGCGCCAGGTATGATGTGTGCAGTGGTATTCGTGGCCTCAGATATTCCATCTATCCATTGCTCGGCTCATGTGGGTGACATGCAGCTCTGTTTCCACTGTGTCCAACTGAGATGGCTCACTGTGGTACACTAGTTTGTGGTAGTCCTCAACCGTGTCTGAACCATTTTGTTTGTTATCCTTGATATAGTTTAGTTCAGATTTTTTCCAGACTTGTTACCTTGTATGGCCGTTTCTTATCCTGTTTCTTCTTGTTACATTTAGGATTGGTGAGAGACATTTCTAATCAGTTGTTTTGATCTGTTCTCTTTCGTGTTGTTTTAACTGTCACCGATAGCAACAGAGTGGTGAAAATATTGTCTCTTGGTGTCAGTTCCTACAAGTTGGTTCTACAAAATATGTGCGACATCAGTCGAATCATGTGACTTCCTATATAGCATTTGTATTCGATCTCTGCCTTCACACCCCCCCCCCCCCCCTTTTTCCCAACACATCCCAGTACCTGTAGAGACAATCATCATGAGGTTTCAGCTGGCCAGTATTTTCTTCCTGTCGACGTGCCAGGTAACGTTGGGTAGAATACTTAGTAAAACACTCTTAGTTGCAGAGTGCCAACTGACTCGCAACAGTTTTACTCGCATACAACAATGTAAGTTTCATACAGTATGTCTAGGTTTTTTTTTTTTTCAGTGAGTGCTTGTTTTTAAACGCTCTTGAGGAAAAGAACACTATAGTACATCAAGGCAACAGAAAAGCCGGGACAGGGGAGGCAAAGAGAAACCAATAGAGAAGATGTTGAAAAGTGTGGCATCAAGACATGGAAATACATGTATGACAGAAAAGATTGACGTTTCGCTATACAGTGGGCTGAGGACGAACACAATTACTAACATTTTTCCTTTTCTTCTGCCTTTCTATCCCCCAATGGAGCATATGCCCTCAACCAACTCACGCCAAGTTGTTCTATCTTTCGCTATTGCGTGTCCTCCCCATCTTTCTAACTTCATTCTCCAGCTCTCTTCTCCATGTGTTTTTTACCTTCCTTCATTTATATGCCCCTGTGGGTTCCAATGCAAAGACAATCTAGTAATGCTGTTCTCCTGTTTTCCGAGTGTATGTCCTACCCAAAGCCAGCGTCTTTTCCTCACCTCTTGGTCCACTGGAGCCTGTTTAGTTCTCTCCCAAAGTTCTACATTAGTTATTCTATCATACCATTTAATTCGCTCTATTCTGCACAGGCACCAGTTAATGAATGTCTGTAATTTATTAGTAATTGTCTTAGTTGTTCTCCATGTTTCCGCCCCATACAATAGTATTGATTTTACATCAAAATTAAAAATTTTTAGTTTAGTGTTTCTTTTAATTTCTTTTGACCTACACAAATTTCCTAGTTCTATGAAAGCCCCTCTTGCCTTTTTTATTCTTATTTTGATATCTCTATCAGTTCCTCCATCTTTATCTACATTACTGCCCAAAAAGGTGTACGACTCCACTCCTTGGAGTGGGGTGCCATTAAGAGATACCACATTACTATTTGCCTGATTTATTCTCATAATCTTTGTCTTTCCTTTATGGATTTTCAGACCAAGCTGCTGTGATTTCGCATCAAGTTTATTTAATTTATCTTGCATCTGGTTCCGTGAATGGGACAGCAGAGCAATATTATCAGCGAAGTCCAGATCATCAAGCTTGTTTTGTAGGGGTCCACTGAATTCCATTCTTGGTGTTAGCAGTTACTGTTTTCATAATCCAGTCTATAGCCAGTAAAAATAAGAGAGGCGACAAAAGACATTCTTGTCGCACACCTGTTTTTATTTCAGCTTTCCCCCATGAAGAACTCGACATTTCATGTCTTTATATAATGCCTTTACTAAGTTGAAAATTTTCTGTGGGATTCCATAGTGCCCCATCTATTTCCAGAGGGATTCCCTATCAATGCTGTCAAATGCTTTTTCATAGTCTATAAATCAGATGTAAAGTTGGTGAGTTCAGTTCAATGCTTTGCTCTATTATAATACGTAATGTGGCTATCTGGTCAGTACAGGATCTGTTTGACCGAAAACCTGCCTGCTCATCTCTTATTATTTATCAATAGCATCTTTTAATCTTTCCAAAAAAATTCTACTTAATATTTTTCCAGGAATTGACAGCATAATTTCCCTATAGCTTTCACACTCCTGTAGATCAATTTTTTGGGCTGTTTCACAAGATATCCTTCTCTCCAGTCTGCTGGTATTTCTTCGGTCTCGCAGACTTTACTGAATAATCTATGTAGCAATTCTGTTGATGTGTTTATGTTGGCCCTAATGGCTTCAGCTGGGATACAATCTGGGCCTGCAGCCTTTCCTTCCTTGAGGAGATTGATAGCTTTCAAATTTCCTC
Organism: Candidula unifasciata; assembly: GCA_905116865.2. NCBI lineage: Eukaryota > Metazoa > Mollusca > Gastropoda > Stylommatophora > Geomitridae > Candidula > Candidula unifasciata. The sequence continues at coordinate 74,611 of CAJHNH020000515.1, read as the reverse complement.
TTTGGATGGTATCTCACAGTTGATATCGAGTTCCATTTCTAAAGGCTGGATATCTGGGGGAACCTCTGGGCCTGCTCTATTTAGAGGTTAGTTGCTACAGGACGTTGCAGAACCAACCTCAACAGTCCCTGGATGTTGTGTGGTTTTTCTAGGTAAATGTTCGTCCAGTAGTTTGCCATTGCTGTCTGGACGGTCGGCTTTCTTGATACCACTGTCGAAACCAGCGCAAGGCCCGCAGCTGGGATCGAACCCGGCATCCCGGCATTACGAAGCGTTCGCATCTAATTAGCCTCAGAGCCGACGGTCTATTTAGAAGCATTTCAAAATCTTTAACCCATCTGTCCATTTGATCTTTAGTGTTAGTAAGTACTTTTCCTTGACCATTTTAGATTGATCGAGTTGGCTGACTATATTTACCTACTAATTTTCTTGTGTTACTGTAAAGTTCTCGGAGGTTTCCTTTTGCTGCTGCTGTTTCCGCTTCTTGTGCTAGATCATTTAGATACTTCACTTTATCTGCCCTTATATGCCTCCTAACTTCCTTATTGGCTTCTGTGTATTTCTCCTGAGCTAGCTTTAGCAGCTCTGTTTTGCTTAAGTCTGCCTTTTTACTTTTCCTATCTTCAATCAGTTTAATGGTTTCTGGTGTTATCCACGCTTTATGTTTCATTTCTTTCTTGCCAAGAACTTCTACACAAGATTCATTTCAAATTCCTCTGATCTAATCCCAGCAGACTTTTGTGCTGACATCTTCAGCTAACTGCTGCAACACCTGGTACTTGTTAGAGACTGTAACTGAGAACCGTTCCTTAACTTCTTTATTTCTGAGATAACCTACAATATATTGGTTTCTATGATTATACGATGTTATATATCTTTTTAGTTTCAACTTGATTTTACTTACCACCAGGAAATAGTCAGTAAATACATCGGCACCTCTGAAAGCCCTAACATCGTAAAAGAATTACCTAAGCTGTTTGTTAATACAAAGGTGGTCAATTTGATTAGTTGTCTTATGGTCTGGGATTCCCATGTTGCCTTGTGTATTCTTTTATGGGAAAAAATGTTTCCACCAATAACATACTGGTTTTCTGCATACAAATTTGTGAACAATTCTCTATTTTCATTCATTACTCCTAGACCATGTCCTCCCATAATTTCTTCATAACCTGTGTTATCTGATCCTATCTTAGCATTCATGTCACCCATCAACATTTTTAAATTGCCCTTTCTTTCATTATTTATAATATTTTGAAGCTGCATGTAAAATGCTTCCTTAACAGACGCATCTTTATCATTTGTTGGTGTGTAACACTGTATTACCGACATGTTCACCTTCTGTTTCTCTGTTCTAAAGGATGCTCTTTTTTCTGGGACTCACAGCTTCCCATCCTATTAGTGCCCTGTCTGCTTCTTTCGAAAGCATCAGGGCCACGCTTTCTCTGTGGGGCAAATTTCCCTCTGTGTGTCCTCAGAACAATATAGTTTCCCCTGAATTTAGAATACTTTCCCCCCGCCCCAGTCCATCTAGTTTCACAAAACCCTAAAATACTAATTCTATAATGTTTTATTTCCTTTGCCACTTCCATTGTTCTCCTTATATCATAGAGAGTTCTAACCTTCCAGGAGCCAATTCTGGAGGTTTTCCTAGCTGAGAGGAGGTACGTCAACGATCCGGACTCCTTACGGCTGTCTCCACTCCGTGTCATACTTCTTCTACTTGAAGAGCCTTCCCTCATCTTGGTTGGCTGGATTTTATTTGCTTCTCTTTTTGACTTATCCATGGTTGGTTGGTTTTTGTGGCTATGGTTTTTACAGGATGAGGTAGCCAACCTCCAGCCCAACCCTCCCTTAGTCGCCTCTTACGACGTGGCCGGTAGGGTGCAGTGTCACTATTCTTTGCTTCCCGTGAGGGCCCCTGTGACGCACGGGCAAAAATTACTATCATAATGGACAATTAAAACACTAAAGGGTGTTCATGTAACAAAAGGAATTTTTGTTTTCTTTCTGTTTTTCTTTTGCTTTTATGTCAATTTTGTTTTTCTCAAGTTATATAATTGGTTACATCCTGTGTCAGAACTTTCTTTGGACAGGTCTTCCATTGAGTTATATAAATGTTAAAACAATTTTCTCTTCTACTTTGATGGGTAATTGTAGTGTTTCTTTCTTGTTGGAATTGACCATGGTTTCTGTCTTCTTTGAAAAAAATTATAATCGGACTGTGACAAATGTCAATAGTATAATAGCATCACAAATTTGCTTGATTGCAAGAAATTTGAATTTCAAAGGACGCCACTAGGTGAATATATTTACCACTGAATAAGTCTATGAAAATGGTAGACATTGAAAAAAAAATTATAATAACATATTCGAGAATTGCAGAATAAACATTGGCAAAAAAAAAAAAAAAAAAGCTAAACTCAAAACAAAAATGTTTTTATATAGTATTAATAGAGCAACAAAAAATAAATAAATAAATAAACAAACCCAACCCTGTTAGGTAAACCCACATATGTTAAAAAAAAAAAAAAAAAAAAACATGAATAACACAGTTATTGTTCCAAATTTTTGCCCGGGTCCGATTTTCAAAAGAATATACAATGCTCCCTAAGATACGTGTCATAAAATGCACACTAATTAGGTGTATTTTCTTTAAAGAGAGAGTGCATCTCTCTGAGAGGCAGATGTAAGGAATATAAGGGATCCAATGATAAGTTGATATGGAAAAAAAATGGAGGAAACGCTTGCAGATGGACTGATGAAAATCTCATGGCAGTTTGGAATCGTTAAGAACATGTTGAAGGGACGCTGCAGTTGTCAAGAACATGTTAAAGGGACCTGGGAATCGGCAAGAATAGGTTAAAGGGATGTTGGAATATTCAAGAACAGGTTAAAGAGACGGAATAGTCAAGAACAGGTTAAAGAGACATTGGAATCTTCAAGAACAGGTTAAAGGGACGTTGACGTTAACAAGAATGGGTTAAAGGGACGATGGAATCGTCAAGAACAGGTTAAAGTGATGTTGGCTCCTTCAGGAACAGGTTAAAGGGACGTTGGAATTGTCAAAAACACGTTTAAGGGACGATGGAATCTGGAATCACCAAGAACATGTTAAGGAGATATTGAAATTGTCAAGAACATGTTAAAACGACCTGGGAATGGGCAAGAATAGGTTAAAGGGATGTTGGAGTCGTCAAGAACAGGTTAAAGAGACGTTGGAATTTTCAAGAACAGGTTAAAGGGACGTTGGCGGTAAGAAGAATGGGTTAAAGGGACGATGAAATCGTCAAGAACAGGTTAAAGGGACGTTGGCTCCGCCAGGAACAGGTTAAAGGGACGTTGGAATCGTCAAGAACACGTTAAAGAGACGGTGTAATCTTGAATCACCAAAAACATGTTAAAGAGACTTTGAAATTGTCAAAAACATGTTGAAAGGACGTTAGAATCGTAAAGAACAGGTTAAAGGGAGGCTGGAATCGCCAATAACGGGTTAAAGGGACGTTGGGATAGTCAAGAACAGGTTAAAGATAGAATGGAATCTTTAAAAAAACATGTTAAAGGGACGTTGGCGTTAACAAGAATGAGTTAAAGGGACGTTGGAATCGTCCAGAACAGGCTAAAAGGACCTTGGAACTGTCAGGAACGAACTGAAGGGACATTAGAATAGTCAAGAACGTGTTAAAGGGACGATGGAATCGTCAAGAATATGGTAAAGGACTGAATCGTCAAAAAAAAAAAAAAAAAGGTTAAAGGGACGCTGGAATTGTCAGTAACAGATTTAGGGAACGTTGGAATCGTCAAGAACAAAGGGACGTTTGAATTGTCTAAGACAAAACAGAACTAGAGAAGAATAATAATAAAAGGAAGAAGAAATGTCAAATACAGACCCTTCAGCTAGTAAAGAGGGGATAAATATAGCAAAGGAGACCACATGACTTAAAAGAGCAACTGAAGTGGAAGGGAGAGATAAATTTAAAGCGGGGAGATAAAACTAGGACTGAAATCCATCAAAGAAATACCTTCAAGAGAAACTAAATAATTTGACCATTTGAGAAGATGGTCTGTCAAGTATTGTCACAGACATCAAGGAACTGATACCGGGAAATGTCCCAGAAAGTCACCTATCGAGGATTACCTTGTCTTTACAGAGATATGCGTCTAGAATCATGGGGGGAAGGGGGGGGGAGGTAAAAATAACATTAGGTCCCAGGTCGACCCAGCATTAAAATGATACTAGGTAAAAGCCCTGAGAAATAAAGGCGGCCGGCGTTATGCTGACCACATCGCCCACCAAGTACTGATTGGTCTTTAAATTATAGGTCTAGCCCTATATACCCAGTACGCTTGAAGATGTGGTAACGGAACATCTATTTTACTTATATTACCATATACTAGACATATACTTTTTAGAATATCACCTGACTCGGTCTGCCATCCTTCCTGGAGGCAATTAGATTAGATAGGGGGCTGCGTGGTGTCTAGGCATGGCGTCCACCTAGGGTGCTGGAGAGACAGGGTTCAGGCCCCGGGGAAGGCTATTAACGCCAGTGTGCATTGTTGCGCACGTAAAAAAGAAATATCTTGGCCGTCGGAAAGAGAAGAAGTTGTCTAATAGCGCTGCTCGGGCAAAATTTGAGTTTAAAAAGCATTTCAGGATCATAGCTGATGCTACGGAGTTCGTGCACTGCGCTGAGAATCTTCAGACAACAGGCTTGAGTCAGAAGTAGAACAGAACACTTATGATTTACCCCCTGTGCCATGATGTTGATCCGTCGTCTCAACCAAACTAAAAAGAATGCCCAAACCAAACTAATTAGATTGTCATTACAGCATTGGGAAATGCGTCAACGCATGTTCTTTCCCTGACACTAAATTATTGACCGTATAGTCCGATTGCTGGCACTAAATGATTCGAGGTAAACACTTACCAACTCTCATCTGGGAAGCGGTTTTTGCCAGGGTCAATATTATGCTGTCTCTCCAGTTTCCACTGAGTAAGCCGCCCCCACACGGAAGTCGGTGCTCTTATTTTAGCATGAGACCACAAAGAAGAGCTAACGGTGTCTTCACTATCTTTCAGAGTGCTTTTTTATGTAGCCGACATCTTTAACAATGGATAAATATGGCTACAAAACCCCCAAAGGAGACTTTTTCTGGCAATGTCTAAAATCTCACATCCGGCTTTACGTGATTTTTAAAAAATGGTAAATTAGAAAGCTACTGAAAAGTGACTTAGTGCTTAGCATACTCAAGCAATAATATGAAATAGTCAAGTTTGAATGAGAAGAAGAACGGAACACTTATGGGTTACTACCCGTGTGCCATGATGTTAATTCGTGAAATAAACCTTAGCCTAAGCACACATGTTTTACAGTTCAAAATGTGAGTTTAAAAATTAGTAAGTAGTATAACGACATGAGTTGAGGTGAGTGTAATTAGGAAGTCAGATCACAGCACTCGAGGCATTCAGTCCCCATCTCAGGCTGAGTTTCAGAATAGAGTTGCAGTTTTTTCAGAGATCCCCCCCCCCCACCCCCACCCCCCAACTCCCTCGTTCACATTGATTATTATCTCTTTCTCATATTTTTCATAAGCTGTCTTAGGGTCCTGACCTTTTTCATAACGTCTGGATTACACATCTTCTTTGCGTTCGATTTCGTATGTTCAGATCAGACCATCAATTGGGTTGCCTCTGTGTACTCGTATGTCAGTTGCAGTTCCTTCGTGGTTCCCCATAGCTTGCTCTGCACACTTTGATCGTGAGAGATTACACATACTGGACGTGGAAATTTACTTCTGTAAAACTACCTCTTTGTGACCATATTTTAAACTGGCTCTACAAAAAAGCAAAGGTAAATGACCCATCATGCGAATTGGGCATATAGGGCTAGACCTATATTGTATAGACCAAGCAACACTTTATGGGTAATGTAGTCAACATCACACCTGCCGAACTTACTCTCTAGGACTGCACCTGGTGCCCCCTCAAGGCTGAGTCGACCTGGGTGCAAAGGTCCTTTTTGAAGAAATCACGGTTCCGTCGGGACCTGGACCCACGACCTTCAGATCGGCAAGCAAGCGTTTAGCCACTACACCATGGTGACTCACTGGTTCTACATGGCAAGCCCATAACCTTACTTATGTGGCGCAAAAGAAAAATCCGTACAGTGAACACGTAGTCAGAAAGTTCAGTTGAAATCATGGGGGGTGTGAACTGTCTCAGGCGAAAAACACACAGTAATGTAAAATTGTTTTGAGGAAACGGGTATTTAAAAAAAAAATATTTAGTTACATAGAAAGACATAAAAGAATTCTTTAAAAAAAATATCCATATAAATACTATTCTTGATGGAAAATTGAAGCCTAGGTGAACAAAAGGTAAACAACCATACCAGAAGTACGGAAGTCAACTGTGCGTGTAGTCACCTTTATTTTTGTTCCGGGTAATGCAGGCGTCGATGGAAATGAAAGAGCTGATAGGTTGGCCGGATCCGCTATCACTTCTTTATTGGCTTTTGTGTATTTCTCCTGAGCTCTAGCTTTGGCAGCTCTGTTTTGCTATTGTTTAAGTCTGCCTTCTTACTTTTCCTATCTTCAATCAGTTTAATAGTTTCTGGTGTTATCCACGCTTTATGTTTCATTTCTTTCTTGCCAAGAACTTCTACGCAAGATTCATTCCATATTTCTTTGATCTGATCCCAGCATACTTCTGTGCTGACATCTTCAGCTAACTGCTGCAACACCTGGTACTAATTAGAGATCGTAACTGAGAACTGTTCCATAACTTCTTTATCCATGAGAAAGCCTACATTATATTGGTTTCTATGATTATAAGATGTTATATATCTTTTTAGTTTCAACTTGATTTTACTTACCGCCAGGAAATGGTCGGTAAATACATCGGCACCTCTGAAAGCCCTAACATCGTAAAAGGATGATCTAAACATTTTGTTAATACATAGGTGGTCAATTTTATTAGTTGTTATATGGTCTGGGGATTCCCATGGTGGATTGTGTATTCTTTTATGGAGAAAAATGCTTCCACCAATAACATACTGGTTTTCTGCACCAAAAATTTGTAAACAATTCTCCATTTTCATTCATTACTCCTAGACCATGTCCTCCCATAATTTCTTCATAACCTGTGTTATCTGATCCTATCTTAGCATTCAGGTCACCCATCAACATTTTTAAATTGCGCTTTCTTTCATTATTTATAATATTTTGACGCTGCATGTAAAATTCTTCCTTAACAGACGTATCCTTATCATTTGTTGGCGCGTAACACTGTATTATCGCCTTCTGTTTCACTGTTCTAAAGGATGCTCTTTTATTCTGGGACTGACAGCTTTCCATTCTATTAGTGCCCTGTCTGCTTCTTTCGATAGCATCAGGGCCACTCCTTCTCTGTGGGGCGAATTTTCCTCTGTGTGTCTTGAGAACAAAATAGTTTCCCCTGAATTTAGAATACTTTTTACCGCCCCAGTCCATCTAGATTCACATAACCCTAAAATACTAATTCTATAATGTTTCACTTCCTTTGCCACTTCCATTGTTCTCCCTATATCATAGAGAGTTCTAACATTCCAGGAGCCAATTCTGGAGGTTTTCCTAGCTGAGAGGAGGTAATGTCAACGATGCGGACTCCTTACGGCTGTCTCCACACCTTGTCATACTTCTTATATTTGAAGAGCCTTCCCCTCATCTTGCTTGGCTGGATTTTATTTGCTTCTCTTTTTGACTTATCCATGGTTGGTTGGTTTTTGTGGCTATGGTTTTTACAGGATGAGGTAGCCAACCTCCAGCCCAACTCTCCCTTAGTCACCTCTTACGACATGGCCGGTAGGGTGCAGTCTCACTATTCTTTGCTTCCCGTGAGGGCCCCGGTGACGCACGGGCAAAAATTACTATCATAATGGACATTTAAAACACTAAAGGGGGTTCACGTAACAAAAGAAATGTTTGTTTCCTTTCTGTTTTTCTTTTGCTTTTATGTCAATTTTGTTTTTCTTAAGTTATATAATTGTTACATCCTGTGTCAGAACTTTCTTTAGACAAGTCTTCCATTGAGTTATATAAATGTTAAAACAATTTTCTCTTCTACTTTGATGGTGAATTGTAGTGTTTCTTTCTTGTTGGAATTGACCATGGTTTCTGTCTTCTTTGAAAAAAATTCTAATCGGACTGTGACAAATGTCAATAGTATAATAACATCACAAATTTGCTTGATTGTAAGAAATTTGAATTTCAAAGGACGCCACTAGGTAAATATATTCACCACTGAATAAGTCTATGAAAATGGTAGACATTGAAAAAAAAATTATAATAACATATTCGAGAATTGCAGAATAAACATTGGCAAAAAAAAAAAAAAAAAAGCTAAACTCAAAACAAAAATGTTTTTATATAGTATTAATAGAGCAACAACAAAAAATAAATAAATAAATAAATAAACAAACCCAACCCTGTTAGGTAAACCCACATATGTTAAAAAAAAACAACATGAATAACACAGTTATTGTTCCAAATTTTAGCCCGGGGTCCGATTTTCAAAAGAATATACAATGCTCCCTAAGATACGTGTCATAAAATGCACACTAATTAGGTGTATTTTCTTTAAAGAGAGAGTGCATCTCTCGGAGAGGCAGATGTAAGGAATATAAATGATCCAGTGATAATAAGTTGATATGGAAAAAAAAAATGGAGGAAACGCTTGCAGATGGACTTATGAAAATCTCATGGCAGTTTGGAATCGTTAAGAACATGTTGAAGGGACGCTGCAGTTGTCAAGAACATGTTAAAGGGACCTGGGAATCGGCAAGAATAGGTTAAAGGGATGTTGGAATATTCAAGAACAGGTTAAAGAGACGGAATAGTCAAGAACAGGTTAAAGAGACATTGGAATCTTCAAGAACAGGTTAAAAGGACGTTGACGTTAACAAGAATGGGTTAAAGGGACGATGGAATCGTCAAGAACAGGTTAAAGTGATGTTGGCTCCTTCAGGAACAGGTTAAAGGGACGTTGGAATTGTCAAGAACACGTTTAAGGGACGGTGGAATCTGGAATTACCAAGAACATGTTAAGGAGACATTGAAATTGTCAAGAACATGTTAAAACGACCTGGGAATGGGCAAGAATAGGTTAAAGGGATGTTGGAATCGTCAAGAACAGGTTAATGAGACGTTGGAATTTTCAAGAACAGGTTAAAGGGACGTTGGCGGTAAGAAGAATGGGTTAAAGGGACGATTGAATCGTCAAGAACAGGTTAAAAGGACGTTGGCTCCGCCAGGAACAGGCTAAAGGGACGTTGGAATCGTCAAGAACACGTTAAAGAGACGGTGTAATCTTGAATCACCAAAAACATGTTAAGGAGACTTTGAAATTGTCAAAAACATGTTGAAAGGACGTTAGAATCGTAAAGAATAGGTTAAAGGGAGGCTGGAATCGCCAATAACGGGTTAAAGGGACGTTGGAATAGTCAAAAACAGGTTAAAGATACAATGGAATCTTAAAAAAACATGTTAAAGGGACGTTAGCATTAACAAGAATGAGTTAAAAGGACGTTGTAGTCGTCCAGAACAGGCTAAAAGGACCTTGGAACTGTCATGAACGAACTGAAGGGACATTAGAATCGTCAAGAACGTGTTAAAGGGACGATGGAATCGTCAAAAATATGGTAAAGGACTGAATCGTCAAAAAAAAAAAAAAAGGTTAAAGGGACGCTGGAAGTGTCAGTAACAGATTTAGGAAACGTTGGAATCGTCAAGAACAAGTTAAAGGGACGTTTGAATTGTCTAAGACAGAACAGAACTAGAGAAGAAGAAGAATAAAAAGAAGAAGAAATGTCAAATACAGACCCTTCAGCTAGTAAAGAGGAGATAAATATAGCAAAGGAGACCACATGACTTAAAAGAGCAACTGAAGTGGAAGGGAGAGATAAATTTTAAGCGGGGAGATAAAACTAGGACTGAAATCTATCAAAGAAATACCTTCAAGAGAAACTAAATAATTTGACCATTTGAGAAGATGGTCTGTCAAGTATTGTCACAGACATCAAGGAACTGATACCGGGAAATGTCCCAGAAATTCACCTATCAAGGATTACCTGGTCTATACAGAGATATGCGTCTAGAATCATGGGGGGGGGGAGGGGGGGGGGGTAAAAATAACATTAGGTCCCAGGTCGACCCAGCATTAAAATGATACTAGGTAAAAGCCCTGAGAAATAAAGGCGGCCGTCGTTATGCTGACCACATCGCCCACCAAGTACTGATTGGTCTTTTTATTATAGGTCTAGCCCTATATACCCAGTACGCTTGAAGATGTGGTAACGGAACATCTATTTTACTTATATTACCATATACTAGACATCTACTTTTTAGAATATCACCTGACTCGGTCTGTCATCCTTCCTGGAGGCAATTAGATTGGATAGGGGGCTGCGTGGTGTCTAGGCATGGCGTCCACCTAGGGTGCTGGAGAGACAGGGTTCAGGCCCCGGTGAAGGCTATCAACGCCAGTATGCATTGTTGCGCACGTAAAAAAAAAAGAAATATCTTGGCCGCTGGGAAAGAGAAGAAGTTGTCTAATAGCGCTGCTCGGGCAAAATTTGAGTTTAAAAGCATTTCAGGATCATTGCTGATGCTACGGAGTTCGTGCACTGCACTGAGGTTCTTCAGACAACAGGCTTGAGTCAGAAGTAGAACAGAACACTTATGATTTACCCCCTGTGCCATGATGTTGATCCGTCGTCTCAACCAAACTAAAAAGAATGCCCAAACCAAACTAATTAGATTGTCATTACAGCATTGGGAAATGCGTCAACGCATGTTCTTTCCCTGACACTAAATTATTGACCGTATAGTCCGATTGCTGGCACTAAATGATTCGAGGTAAACACTTACCAACTCTCATCTGGGAAGCGGTTTTTGTCAGGGTCAATATTATGCTGTCTCTCCAGTTTCCACTGAGTAAGCCGCCCCCACACGGAAGTCGGTGCTCTTATTTTAGCATGAGACCACAAAGAAGAGCTAACGGTTTCTTTACTATCTTTCAGAGTGCTTTTTTATGTAGCCGACATAAACCCCCAAAGGAGACTTTTTCTGGCAATGTCTAAAATCTCACATCCGGCTTTACGTGATTTTTAAAAAATGGTAAATTAGAAAGCTACTGAAAAGTGACTTAGTGCTTAGCATACGCAAGCAATATTATGAAATAGTCAGGTTTGAATGAGAAGAAGAACGGAACACTTATGGGTTACTACCCGTGTGCCATGATGTTAATTCGTGAAATAAACCTTAGCCTAAGCACACATGTTTTACAGTTCAAAATGTGAGTTTAAAAATTAGTAAGTAGTATAACGACATGAGTTGAGGTGAGTGTAATTAGGAAGTCAGATCACAGCACTCGAGGCATTCAGTCCCCATCTCAGGCTGAGTTTCAGAATAGAGTTGCAGTTTTTTTTCAGAGATCCCCCCCCCCCCCCCCCCCCCCCCCCCCAACTCCCTCGTTCACATTGATTATTATCTCTTTCTCATATTTTTCATAAGCTGTCTTAGGGTCCTGACCTTTTTCATAACGTCTGGATTACACATCTTCTTTGCGTTCGATTTCGTATGTTCAGATCAGACCATCAATTGGGTTGCCTCTGTGTACTCGTATGTCAGTTGCAGTTCCTTCGTGGTTCCCCATAGCTTGCTCTGCACACTTTGATCGTGAGAGATTACACATACTGGACGTGGAAATATACTTCTGTAAAACTACCTCTTTGTGACCATATTTTAAACTGGCTCTACAAAAAAGCAAAGGTAAATGACCCATCATGCGAATTGGGCATATAGGGCTAGACCTATATTGTATAGACCAAGCAACACTTTATGGGTAATGTAGTCAACATCACACCTGCCGCCCTTACTCTCTAGGACTGCACCTGGTGCCCCCTCAAGGCTGAGTCGACCTGGGTGCAAAGGTCCTTTTTGAAGAAATCACGGTTCCGTCGGGACCTGGACCCACGACCTTCAGATCGGCAAGCAAGCGTCTAGCCACTACACCATGGTGACTCACTGGTTCTACATGACAAGCCCATAACCTTACTTGTGTGGCGCAAAAGAAAAATCCGTACAGTGAACACGTAGTCAGAAAGTTCAGTTGAAATCATGGGGGGTGTGAACTGTCTCAGTCGAAAAACACACAGTAATGTAAAATTGTTTTGAGGAAACGGGTATTTAAAAAAAAAATATTTAGTTACATAGAAAGACATAAAAGAATTCTTTAAAAAAAATATCCATATAAATACTATTCTTGATGGAAAATTGAAGCCTAGGTGAACAAAAGGTAAACAACCATACCAGAAGTACGGATGTCAACTGTGCGTGTAGTCACCTTTATTTTTGTTCCAGGTAATGCAGGCGTCGATGGAAATGAAAGAGCTGATAGGCTGGCCGGATCCGCTATCACTACCAATGGTCAGCCTATAGATCATTGTGATATTATTAATGCCCTCAGAAAAATAAGAAGGACAGAGGACTTTGGGGGGCAGTGAATCCACATCACTCGCCAGAATGGCAGACTTAGGAATTAAGATCGGCACAGCAAAAAAAAAAAAAAAACCAGACGCACACCAGACACATGAGAAGACTTGTTAATCAACATAGAATTGGTACAATTAGCCATCGGACGTTGGGGTTCATACTGAGGGTAGGATCTGAGCACCAATGGACATGTTCGGAGTGCAATGATGTTAACCCAACTAACTAACCATACAAGTGGGAATAAAACAGCCATTGGTGAAAGAACCACAGAGTGAGAGAGTATACACTCAGAAGGAGAAGCAGAGAGATTTTGCGATCCATAGAAGTCAACGTTAACTATAGAAATGCCCCCTGACGACTGATTAGGTCTGAAGTTCATCCGTTCTATTTTTACAATATAAAACAAGATGGCTGATCGGTAATGATATATTTTTTAATGCCTGCGCCTCCGCATGTTCTTGTGCTAACAAACATTAAAAACTGTCCGTCTTAATGCAATCTTGTTGTTCAGTTAGCCATTGACTTTGTAGATTATTTTTTTTTTCTTTCTTAGGAATGCCAGCTAGCAGTTTTATTTTGGGAATGTGACGAGAGAAGGCTACACAGGGCAATAACATCAGAGGGGTTGTTGAGGTTCTTCAACAGGGTCAACATTGATGTCTTAACGCAGCAAATGAGACTCCCACGCACCGGTACATGCACGGAAGCAAATGAGGCATCGATGTTGTTAGCTCACAATATTCGAGCATATCCTTCTTTGTTTGTGCTCAGTGACTTGCGCTAGTTAACCTCATCGATTATCTCAGTAAATTAGAATATTATTCACATATGTCGTCAGTTTTTCTAACTTTCTTTATCGTAATTAATTTCTTAGTTTAACTTACTTTATCATATGTGTCAGTGATACTCAATTCTCTCAGTTTAACTTACTTTATCATACATGTCAATGATACTCAACTCTCTCAGTTTAACTTACTTTATCATACATGTAATGATACTTAACTCTCTCAGTTTTAAATACTTCATCATTCATGCCAATGATACTCAACTTTATAGGTTTAACATACTTTACTCTACATGCCAATGATACTCAACTCTCTCGGTTTAACTTACTTTACTCTACATGTCAATGAAACTCAACTCTCTCTGTTTAACTTACTTTACCCTTTATGTTAATGATACTCAACTCTCTCGGTTTCACTTACTTTACTCTACATGTCAATGATACTCAACTCTCTCTCTCTGTTTTAACTTATTTTACCCTACATGTTAATAATACTCAACTCTCTCGGTTTCACTTACTTTACTCTACATGTCAATGATACTCAACTCTCTCTGTTTAACTTATTTTACCCTACATGTTAATGACACTCAACTCTCTCGGTTTCACTTACTTTATCCTACATGTCAATGATACTCAACTCGCTCAGTTTAACTTACTTTAGCTTACATGTTGTTGATACTCAACTCTCTCAGTTTAAAATACTTTATCATTCATTATTTTATGATAAAGGCCAGTGTGCACAATTTTCTCAACTTAACTTATGTATCCTACCTGACAATAAGCACGTAGTTCTCTACTTTTAACTTACTTTATCATAACTGACAGTGTGCACCAAACTCTCTAAGTTTCACTTTCTTTATCATACCTGGCTGTTTGCACTTTATTCTCTCAGTGAACTTTCTTTCTCATACTTGTCAGTGTTTCTTAATGTTATAGAAGTCCGCTAACTGGGTGTCTCCTTCGAAGTCGGACTGCGGCAAAGAACAACCAGCTGCACTCAAATAAGCCAGCTAAAAGGATGCACACGCAAAACTCAGGCCCTGGCATAAAGTCAGTATTGACGGAACAGCCAGGATTTTCTGCTGAACCGATCTGCATCTTGCAGTTTTTACTCACTTTTTTTTTTTTACGCTAAAGAAATTTATTTCTTCTCTCTGGCTGCAAAATCCAGCGAAAAGTTATGATTGTTCGTCCACTTCTAGGCTGAAGTCTTCGGCTATCCTCCGAATAACGGGCACTAAAGATGGCGGCCGCAAAATATCCTTACGAGCCCCAGTCACGTGTCAATTCCGTACTTCCGGCGACTTAATTCGCGGTTTTCCGTCGACTACCGCCACCGCCACCGCCACCGCCACGAGTTCCCCACGCCGCTCATTTGGATTGGGGCTAAACCAGATGGCTAGGATTCACGAGCAAGGCTGCAGGAGATGCGGAAGCTGCTGCTCGTGAGTCCTAGCCATCTGGTTTAGCCCCAATCCACGATTCGTTAGCGGCGTGGGGAACTCGTGGCGGTGGCGGTAGTCGCCGAAAAACCGCAAATGAAGTCGCTGGAAGTACGGAATTGACACGTGACTGAGGCTCGTAAGGATATTTGGCGACCGCCATCTTTAGTGCCCGTTATTTGGAGGATAGCCAAGTCTTCTTTCAGAATTTTAGCGTTGCGTAAAAATCCATATTACAATTATAGCTTATTCACATGCAGAATGATGGTTCGTTGCTTCGCCAACTTCGAAATAAAGATACCAGTTAGTCGACTTTTCCTACATGCTTGTTTGGGAGGCAGTGAGCTTTCCCCTCATCGGGCCCGCAACCCACACGGTAAACAATTGTTAGTCTTGTGAGGAGAAAAAAAAATCACATTTATAAAAGCAGAGTGATCAATAACTGAACATACGTGTCCCATGTCCAGTAGCACTTTCTATTGTTGTCACGCCCACGAACGTTCTTCGCTAGGTAAAGTTAAACCAATTACAGAATATGATTTCCTTTCTCTCCTCCCCATCCCACTACTTGCTTCCCTTGACCGGTGATTTCCCGTTGCGCATGTCGTTGAAGACTAAGAGATCATTACGGTATTTTTCCTTATTACCTTAGATAGCTCACTCTTCCTTCTTTGTATGTGTTTCAGTATCATTGTGTGTGTGCTTGCCTCTTTTTCTCCCTATCCATCTGACTATCTCTCTCTCTCTCTCTCTCTCTCTCTCTCTCTCTCTCTCTCTCCCTCCCTCCCTCCCTCCCATTCTGTTTATTGGTAATGACTTTGAATAGTAATTATGACGCATGTGTGTTAGTCATGCTCTTTGTTTCCTTATGTGTATGCGTGTGGTTATCTCT
This sequence comes from Candidula unifasciata, assembly GCA_905116865.2. Lineage (NCBI taxonomy): Eukaryota > Metazoa > Mollusca > Gastropoda > Stylommatophora > Geomitridae > Candidula > Candidula unifasciata. The sequence continues at coordinate 58,962 of CAJHNH020000515.1, read as the reverse complement.
GTGCTGGTCTCTATCTCTGATATTCGACGTATCTCTCAACATTTATTGTCCTCTGTTTCGGTTAAGACAATTGAAAATCGGCCTTATTGTTGGAGTGCTGTCATCGCCCGTGCTGTGTGTGTGTGTGACTTGCTTTATCTATGTGTCTGTCTCTCACCTCTCTCTCTCTCTCTCTCTCTCTCTCTCTCCTTCTTTCTCACCCTCCGTACCCTCTTTTCTGTTTATCACCTTCACGTTTTTGATATGTGTGTTCATGTTGAATGCATTTATGTTTGTCGGCAATAACCATTACTGTTTTATTTATTAATAGCTTATTTATCTTAAAAATGATTCTTATTGTGTTTCAATTTTTTTTTCAACCCTCCCCTAAATCTGCCCAAAGAACCGGTCCAAAAATGAATATGTTTTCATCCAGCTTGGCAGAAACTTGATATAACAAGCACAGATTCCTCTGCATGATTCACCCCCGCTTCTGCACCTACATCTATTTTTGTCCAGGGCGGAAGCAAAACGATTGCCAAATCTGCTACTGGTCGTATGACCCCATGCTTGGAGAATCGTTTCCTGCGACAATTTTATTGATGTTGACATTGTCCGGCTAAATTTTATCGTGCATATTGTATTGTTGGCGACTTGAGCTAACACTATTCTTGTAAAAATGAGAATAATAAAAAGATTTTCTTTTTTGTGAACTGTCTTTGCTTATGCTTAGCGTTGACTGGCTGTTAAGAGCTATTGATTGTACGTCCATTTCTGGACTTTGATTTTGTTCCCGAACTTGTTTTCGCTCGCACATCAGTTTTTCAGATTTAGCCTTTTTTTTTTTTAATGCACAGCGTTGGTTTCTCGCTTCTCAGGTAGATACACCCCGACTTCGAAGAAAAATCCAATTTGGTTGTCTTTTACGACATGCTTGTTTGGGCAGTGGGTCTTCTATCATATCTAAAATGGGACACCAGAACTCAAACGGAAAATATGCTGAAGGGCACAAAAATGAAAAAAAAAAAAAAAAGTCTGAAATAATATGGAAAGTATAAAAAATTACTTATAAAGACGGTTCTATACATATAACCCTTTCTAGGTAATGAAGATATGGAAAACATCGCAATACTTACAAATGTCTTACTTGAGGCAGCTCAGAAAACAACTGAAGAACAAAATTAAAATGGAACAAAACCTCTTTGGTCTCAGCGCTGCAGAACACAACAACACCGGTTCTGTACTGAGGAGAAAGAACTTACAACATCAAAATAGTAGGAGCACAGATTCAGCTCTCAACACGGATAAAAACAGCACAACACTATGGCATCGTGTGAAGAGTTTAAATGAGGACAAAGATATCAGCCATGCCAACACATTCATTGAAGATTATGGGATACACTTGAGTGGTAAACAAGGAGTAAGGTTGCTGGCCGACAACGTTGCTGCGGAAAGCAAAATCTGCATGTCTACAAGGGGATAAAGTGAAGGAAAAAGCAAAAGAAAACCATTACAAAGCAAACCCATAACCACATAGCCAAAATATAATAACAATAAAAACTGATCAGTCTACAAGAAATTGAGTGCACATTAAGATAATTGAAGAAAAGAAAAGCCCATACACATGAACAAATATTCAAACGATCTGACACTACACTTATGACTGGCTTGTAGGCAATGACCATTGGACCTTATCAACCAAACCTAGACCAAGGGACTATTTTCAAAGCAATGGAAACGTGTAGATATAGTCCCTATAGTCAGGAAAGGAAGTCATGAAAGCACATTTCAATAATAATTTGTATCTCATGTGAATAAAAGCAAAGAAGTACAGAGGTTTAAGAAGAGACTAGAGATAAAGAAAAATAAAGTTGATTTAAAAAAAAAAAAAAAAAAGAGAAGCGTGAACTTTTTTGTTGTGTTGTTTTGTCATTATACATCGCACAAGGCTCACAGACTATTCTCCCATTCGGTTCTGCCCTGTCTAATCTGTTCCATGTCATAGATGGTATCCAGTCCAGCAGCTTTGGCCTCCTTCATCAACGTTCGTTTTAAGGTTTCTTTTAAGCGTCCTCGCCTCCTTTATACATTTCTTTTTCACTTTAGTGCATGTTTGGTGATTCTCTGCTGGTTCTTCTCAGAATGTGTCTAATACAGCGTCATCTTCTTTGTCTTATAACCGTAACCAGTGGTTGCATAGTCTTTACATTTGTGCACACTCTCAAATTCATCCCATTTAATGTTCACTATTTTCCTCATGTATCAGCTATCACTTTCGTTCCATGTCTTTAGTAATTCTCCAAAGTTGCCTAGCAAATGTTAAAATTAAAAGAACATTAGAAATGAAAATACATAGCTTGGTTTTAAAACTATACAGTTTGAAGTTCCATATTTTGTTGAGGTATTTAAAAGCTAAGTGAAATGTTACGGCCATATTAAAAGATGCAGCAAAATAAAAAAAAAAAAAAAAACTACAAGGAGAAAGTTAAGGACAAGCAAGCAAGAGCAGACAGCAGCATAAGTGGGATTATAAAATCACGAGATTCACAAACAACAGTCTGAGATAATGTACGTCTAGGGCGAAAGATAAAGCTAAAGCCTATTAGAGATCCATTGCAGTCAACATTGGTTACGGAGACAACATTTGATTTATAATATCTTCTCTGTCTACACTGTCGTCTAAGAAAATTATTTAAAAAAAAAAGGACTGGAGAGAATGATACACCTGGGTGCGATCAGAGAGTCTGGTCGGCCCACTGCCCTCACCGGAAAGGCTAGACGAACATATAACTGGTACCATTAGTATTGGAACTCTGCGCTGGCTGCTAAAGATAAGGACAGAACGCATATAAGAATGCCCTGAATGCTGTGATGTCAATTCTTGGCAGACAGCAACATAAGTGGAAGTTTACAATCACAAGATTTACAAAGTCTAAGAGAATGTACATCTAGGGCGAAAGATAAAGCTAAAGTCTATTAGAGATCTTTTGCGGGCAATATTCGTTACGGAGACAATACTTGATTGATAGATCGATTTATATTATTTTCTCTGTCATACACTGTCTAAGAAATGTATTTAAAAAAAAAAGACAATTTGTGGTAACAAAGAAGACATGGTGTTGGGAGATAGACATGACAGAATGACGTGACAGTTCGAAAAGATAAAACAAAGGCGTGTGAGGAGAGAAAATAGATGGCGTGATCAAACGAACAATATGACGAAAAGGATAAGACATGATGAGTGACACAATTTGTAACCAATAAATCTGTCAGATTTTCTGGAAGCTAAAGATGTGGCTAGAAGCAAATGTTAACCGCAACACTAAACAAAAATCGAAACTGTTAAAAGAGCATTTACATATCAAAGCCAATGATGCCTCAGCTTATGGATAGTTTCCTATTTGTGAATTATGAATTCATCTGTTTTGAAACATGTTCTCACTTTTCCCCATTTGGTGACTATGAGTACAGTAAATCATAATGCTCAATATATTCTTGCTTCAAGTTACACAAAGACAAATTATTGGTCTGTTAAAATGATAACAGTCAGTCTCGAATAAAGACAAGTCCTCTAAATGAGCATATGCATTTCGAAAACCTGGAAAGATTGATGCACCTGGGTGCGATCAGAGGATCTGGCCGGCACACTGCACTCAGTGGAAAGGCAAGACGGACATATAACTGGTATCATTAGTATTGGAACTCTGCTGCTGCTGCTGAAGTTGAGGACCGAGCGCATATAACATTGCTGTGATGTCAATTCTTGTCTTAATTTCGAAGTCAGCAATTATCAACCTGTAGTTAGTTTTCTTCCCTGATGTGAGTCGTAGACTATCTTCAAGACCTTATGAAAGAAATTGGGGCTTTTGAGCTGAAATGCTACAGAAAGATTCTCAGAACAAAGTGGACATAGAAGAGGAGAAATACTGACATTTTAAAAGATCTGAACATCAAGGAAGATTGGCTAATAAACAGCATCCTGTCTGGAAAGCTGAAATATTTGGATCATACTAAGCGCCTTGGCGGACTGGAAAAAAAAATAACACTAAGCAAGGTACCAGGAAGGAGGAGCAGGGACTGACCAACACAAAGATGGGCACATTATATAGGTGACTACCGTTAATATGCGGCGTCCGTGGCTAAGGCGTTGCGAGTCCGACTCGAAAGCCAGCATACCGCGATCGAAACCCACTGCAGGCTGCGTGGATTTTTGTCGTTGTATGGGACGTCGCAGGTCGACCCAGCCTAAAATGGGTACCAGGATGGGCTGTCCTGGGAAAGTAAAGACAGCCGGCGTAATGCTGACCACATTACCCACAGTGCTGATGGTCTGTAAAAATATGGGACGCTCTGCCCATATGTCCGATGCGCCGAAAGGCGTGAAAAGGGATCTTTACTTTTTTCTTTACTTACCGTAAATATTAAAGTACACGAGGCGAGAGAGCTGGCGGAAGACCGAGTTTCTTCGAGACAGACCATGATGGGAGCGACGTTCTGCAAAGGGCCTACTATATGATGTTCAGTTAGTTTACCACTTTGTGAATAATAAATTAATGGAGTTCTTTTTTGTTTCTTTCACAAAGGCTTTGCAGCGGGTGTCCTATGAGGACACTACATTAGCTAGCTAAATACACAGGTTTCAAGATATCACGTGATAAACTCTTGAGCTATTAAGATGCAGCTAACAGCATATTGTTTTAACTTCACGCCTGAATAGAGTCGAACCGTTAAAAGAACATTTACTTATCAAAGACAATTATTTAGAATGTAAGGACTGTTTACTTATTGCAAAAGAAGGATTCATAAATTAAATTGCATCGACATTAATGAACAACGCTTCCCTCAACGATGTCGGGATTGTCACCTTTGTTGTAGTGCACTTAAAAAAAAAAAAAAAACTCTCTTGCGTTTTCGTAGACTCTAGCAATCAGCTTTACTGAAAATGGCCGTGTGAGTTTAAACTTAGGAGTCCCACGCCCCCCCCCCCCCCCCTCCCTTTTTTTTTGTTTGTTCTGTAATCTGATATTTGATACCCACTTTAACCTTGTGAGTTATTTTGGTTTGACCCCCCCCCCCACCCCCATCAGATATTCCATCCCACGTTAACCTTGTAAGTTTGTTTGCTCCCCCCACGCCCCAAACCCCTCATCTGATATTTAATCCTACGTAAACCTGGTAAGTTTATTTGTCCCCCCCCCACCCCCATCTTTTACATCTTCTTATTCTTCGCGTTCACCAGCTGTACACTCTGGTAGAAAGTTCTGGTTGTTCGTCCATTTTTGAACTGCAGTCCTGCTCCAGAACCTAAGTGTTGCATCAGTTTTACAGATCTGATTCACTTGAATGCAGACTTTTGGTTCCTTGCCTCTCAGGCAGATGCACTCTGATTTCAAAGGAAGCTCCCCAATTAGTCGACTCTTACGACATGCTTTTGCGTAAGCAGAGGGTCTATTCTTGTTTTCCCCACGATGGGGCCCTTGAACCGACATGGGGATATTTTACATCTGATATTCTATCCCACCTTAAACTTGTGCGTGTGTGTGTGTGTGTGTTGTTCTTGTTGTTTTTGTGGTGGTGGTTTTATCCCACTATGTCCGCCCAAAACAGACTCGAATATGGGGGGGGGGGGGGGGGGGGGGTAGATAGGCTGCATGCAGTCGTGGGACCTAAGCTGCCCACTCTTGTAAGACGTAGGTGGGTTTAGATTAAGTTCAGTTCTAGATGTTTTGGGTTAGTTAAAGGCATCGGATAGCCGAGAAACCCGAACTTACCACCCCCGCAAAAATTGGACTGTCCTGTGACGTCATCCTAGCGGGAGATAGGAAAGCACTTTTTTCTTGTTGTTCCCCAATCTGATTTTCGATCCCTTATGAGCCCTACCCCCCCCCCCCCCCCCCCCCCCCCCCAAATCTAAACTTAGATCCCACTTTAACATTTTGAGCCCGCCCCCCCCCCCCCTCCCCTGGTATTTGATCCCACGTTGCCTTGTGAGTTTGTTTCTAAACTTAGATCTCACTTTAACATTTTGAGCCCCCTCCCCCCCCCCCTCTCCCCTGGTATTTGATCCCACGTTGCCTTGTGAGTTTGTTTCTAAACTTAGATCTCACTTTAACATTTTTAGCCCCCTCCCCCCCCCCTCTCCCCTGATATTTGATCCCACGTTGCCTTGTGAGTTTATTTGTTCCCCCTCCCCCCCCCACCCCCATCTGATATTCGATCCCACGTTAACCTTAGGGGGGGGGGGGGGAGGGGGATATTACTCGTGTTCACATCTTATCATAAACTAGACAAGATAATAGATCTATTTTTTTTCCTCGCACGTCCAGCTCTAAATTTCACAATGCTGAGACATGGCAATTAGGTCAAACTTAACTCGAATAATCAAATTATTTCCTTATCTATTACACAATGTTTGAAACCATGTACATTGTTTGTGTGTGTGTGTGTGTGTGTGTGTGTGTGTGTGTGTGTGTTGTGTGTGTGTGTTTGTGTATGTGTGCGTGTGTGTGTGCGTGTGTAAAATTAAAGTCAAAGTCGAGAGGATCGACTTCAGTGCACCAGAGTATGGTGCACAATATGGCTCGGTCTCTCTCCGCAGAACGGCTATCCGCCTGCCGGGGGCGCCGCATAGAGCACGAACTCCGTAGCTCTGTTTTGGTATTTCTTCTCTGTGTCAGCACTTACTTACTTGACCTTTTCACGTCAGTAGCCAGTTAAGCATGTAATACCTGACAGACCAATCGGCACACCAGCAGTGATACGGCCAGATTCACGCCAGCCTCCTAGGACATTCCTTAATGGCCATTATAGGCCGGTTCGAGGTGGAGCCGAGGTCGGTTTTGAGAAACAAAATCCATATTGAGGCAGATTCGAACCCAAGACCCTGGAGTCGGCAGGGCGAGTGTGTAGACCATTGGTCCTCGGCCTGGGATGGGGAGGAGGCGGGAGAGGGTAGGAAGTGACAATTTTGAAAATGAGTTCAGTTTTACTTGTAATCATCGTTATACTCAAAATCATAAACTTAGTTAAGTATAAACATGTTCTAAACTATTTATGAAACAAAATGTCCCCAAAGTTTTTTGAGCAGTTTGTACATTTATCGTTAAAAATTAATAAACATGATAAAACGTGCAAATAATTATGGATTAGGAACACATTTTTCGTCTGTTTCTCGTCTGTTTTTTTTTTTTACCTGGGGGGGGGGGGGGGGGTGTCAGATTGCATTTTGTTCGTGCGGCGGGGGAGGGACGGAGCTTGGTTGCCATATACTCATGGTGGGTGGCCATATACTCAAGGTGGGTTGCCATATACCTAAGGAGGGCGCCACCTGGAAAAAACGTTGGAGACTACTGGTCTAAAAGCAACGCTACAGCTGTTCTCTTGTTTAAGTGCGCAGTAATAACAACAACAGTTGTGTGCTGAATAGGAAATAAATATGATACCATTTTCGAAATAATGTGAAACGTAAAAGCGATTTCATTAAAAAGAAAACATCTGTAGATGTTTAAGGGATACTTAGCCTCTTGCACATTTTCTTGGCAGAAGTAGGATCAACTTTCTGAAAACTTAATGGATAGCCAAAGGAGATGGGGTTTGGGGACTAGACCCTAAATTCTGAAGAATATGGTCCAGTTTAGTTTCTTCTCATTATTATTATTCTTCGCGTTCACCAGCTGTAAACTCCGGCAGAAAGTTCTGGTTGTTCGTCCGCTTCTGTACTGCAGTCCTATTTCAGAATCTAAATGTTGCATATGCATCCGTTTGACAGATCTGACTCATCTGTTTGCAGACTGTTGGTTCCTTGCCTGTCAGGCAGATGCACTTCTGCTTTGAAAGAAGATCCCAATTAGTCGACTCTTACGACATGCTTTGGGGCAGGCAATGGGTCAATTTTTTCCCCTATAATAGGGTCCCCGAACCCACATAGGGACAGTTTAGGTTCAAAGGACAAGCTGTAAGCTGTATGTCGTATTCTGTATTCATAACACACCAGAAAACTATACAAGTGGATCGCGCTCTATGAGATCCTAATCTTTTTTTTTTCCGGGACACAATGCGAGGGAGTAATCACTTCAAAGATAAGAATTAGCGTCAGGGATATCGTGGATATGGGACAAGCTGAGAAAGCAATTAACTATACGGCAATCTTTCAGCAGATCAAATTGGGGAACGGTCGAATTATTGTTTAGTAAGGAAGCGCCTGTTCGCTATGATTGCCACATTACATTTTACAGCAATGCACAGATTGACGCTTTCTCAGAGTGAATGAAGGTGAAGTTGAAACGAAGCTCTCTAAAGAGACTGAGCAATGTGAAGTTAATGGCTCGGGTGATGAATTAGAATGATACATGTGAAGTGAAGTAAATGGCTCAGGTCATGAATTAGAATGAGTAATGTGAAGTGAAGTAAATGGCTCGGGTCATAATTAATGAATATAAAGTGAAGTAAAGTGTTCAGGTCATGAATTAGAATGAGTACTGTGAAGTGAAGTAAATGGCTCTGGTCATGATTTAGAATGAGTACTGTAAATGAATGGCTCTGGTCATGATTTAGAATGAGTACTGTGAAGTGAAGTAAATGGCTCTGGTCATGATTTATAATGAGTACTGTGAAGTGAAGTAAATGGCTCGGTTCATGAATATAAATGAAATAATATGTAGTGCAGTAAACGGCTCGGGGCATAAAGGAGACTGGGTAATATAAAGTTAAGTGAAAGGCCGCTTCCACGACATTAGTGCAATGGGAATATGCTGCTGACATGTTTTAGAGACCACTGGGCACCCAAAAAACCACGCCGACCGCCTTTAGTTTCAAGATTTTCCTGATTCAAGTTTAAGGTCTGACTGAAATGGAAACCCAGATCATAGAAACATCTGCCCAGATACTATAATGTAAGTATAATGCGCATAGCCTTGCTCTGTATTATTGTTATCCTTTCAATCCACCTGAGAGTCAGATTGCCCTCGCATACCCAAACACAGACATGACCAAGTCCTTGTTCAGAAGACACAGGTGACGCTGCTCACAGTTCGCTGTCGCCACCGCCACCACCCTAATGGCAGGCAATCCCCCTCCCATCCTGGGAAACAGCTTTGACCAGCTGGATAAACCAAGACAGGATAGCGGACCTGGTTAATACCAGTCGGTGAGTTAGAGCATGCCCCACATGCATGTAAAGACTGGGTTTTGTGAATTTTGCGGAGTAAACCACTTATGGTTCAACTGACAAAAGGTGACTACCAGTAGGCCATGAGGAGTGCTTGGAGACAGGCAGGTGCTTGGAGACAGGCAGGTGCTTGGAGACAGGCAGGTCTTGGAGACAGGCTGGTGTTTGGAGACAGGCAGGTCTTGGAGACAGACAGATGCTTGGAGACAGGCAGGTCTTGGAGACAGGCAGGTCTTGGAGACAGACAGATGCTTGGAGACAGACAGGTCTTGGAGACAGGCAGGTGCTTGGAGACAGGCAGGTGCTTGGAGACAGGCTGGTGCTTGGAGACAGGCAGGTGCTTGGAGACAGGCAGGTGCTTGGAGACAGGCAGGTGCTTAGAGACAGGCAGGTCTTGGAGACAGACAGATGCTTGGAGACAGGCAGGTCTTGGAGACAGGCAGGTCTTGGAGACAGACAGGTGCTTGGAGACAGGCAGGTCTTGGAGACAGACAGGTGCTTGGAGACAGGTAGGTGCTTAGAGACAGGCAGATACTTGGAGACAGGCAGGGCACTTTAGTTTCCTGGTTGATTTACTGCACCTGGATCCCTTTCCAGTCGTCCTGACTCTGTCCTGACACTGGGCCAAGATGGAAACAGGCGAAAGAGTGAGGTCCACGCATTGCACAACTTTTCCTTACTTAAAACCAAGTCATTAAGCAAGTCACTTTTATTCAAAGAAAATAATTTGCTGGGTATAAGTAAGGCCTTGATAACGGCCTCCGTGCCATAGGTGTTGCAATCGCGGTTTGCAGTTCCGCGGGTACCCAGTTCGATCCTAACTGCTGGCGATTTGGCAGCAGCCCGCCTTTCGTTCTTTTCGCCAGTAGTATCGAGTACCGACTGTTTAGAGAGCAATGGCAAGCTACTGAACGTAATTACCAAAGAGAAAAAAGGATTACGAAATGCCAATAACTACTCGCACTGAAAAAGTCCTGTAGATAATAAGTAACTAACTTCTCTCTATTCATAAAATCGTATCCACCGGCTTTCTTTTCACAACCTCGAAGTACAGATTTACAGTTGCTGTTTTTTTTTCTTCTTCTTCACGTTCACCAACTGTAAACTCCAACGGAACGTTTTGGTTGTTCATCCACTTCTAGACTGCAGTCCTGTTCCAGAACATAAGTGTTGCGTGTTCGTCCGTTTTACAGATCTGATTCATTTGAATGCAGACTGCTGGTTCCTTGCCTCTCAGGTAGATGCACTCCGCCTTTAAAGGAAGCTCCCAATTAGCTGACTCTTACATGCTTTTGGGTAGGCAGTGGGTCTGTGTGTTTTTCCCCTACAATAGGGCCTCAGAACCCTCAAGGGGTATTCAGGTGTGTTTGAGAGTGGGCTGGCTGATAGGTTGCACATGGCATAGGTGATCCCTCGCCTTCTGGAACGACGCAGCAAGTACAATGGGTGATACTGAAAACTTGTACCTGGAGAGAGAATATTACAGCGGGGGAATGTGTGTGGGCTCTGGGCGCCACTGGAGACTTGAGGTACAGACAGGACTAGACGTTTACCAGTTGACCACTGGAATCATTAGTATTGACACTCTTCGCTGGCTGTTGATGTGGATTATGCTAATTTTATCCTGATGTCTGTTATGCGCTAACGTTTTCGTGATGTCGGTTATAAATTAACTTTATCTCTACGTCTGTGACACGTTCATTTTCTATTGATGCTTTTTATCCTCTACATTGTAAATTTCTATGATGTCTGTTAGACGATAACTTTATCTCGATGTCTGTGTTACGCTAACGTTACCTTTATGTCTATGGCACTCTGAGTTTCTCTTTTGGTCAATGATACGCTAACATTGTCTTGATGACGTAAATAGGGTGTGACTACAGTCGAGCTGACTGCAAGAAATGTTATTTATATAACAAACAAAAATGACTAGAAAGCTTAAAGGAGACAATGGAAAAGACGCAGACAAACACAACCGAACGTTCCGATCAAAGTCTTTGTCAAGGATGTACTAAATACAGCACAAACTGTGACTTGAAAACTCAAATGGCAAAGCAAAAAGGCCATCAAAGAATCGAAAACAAATCAACAGGATGGCGACTTACGAATACACGGGGCATTGTCTGTGACAACTTAAGTTTCTCTTAACATCTTTGACAATCTCTCTTTATGCATATGACACACTAACCTTTTTGTGATATAGCTCACATGCTAACTTCTCTTTATGTTGGTGGCACGCTAACCTGCTCTTGAAATAGCACACATGCTAACTTCTCTTCATGTTGGTGGCACGCTTACATTCTCTTGATATAGCTCACATGCTAACTTCTCTTCGTGTTGGTGAAACGCTAACAATCTCTTGATATAGCTCACATGCTAACTTCTCTTTATGTTGGTGACACGCTAACTTTATCTTGATATAACTCACATGCTAACTTCATTTCATGTTGGTGGCACGCTAACCTTCTCTTGATATAGCTGACATTCTAATTTCTCTTTATGTTGGTGGCACGCTAACCTTCTCTTGATACAGCTGACATGCTAACTTCTCTTCATGCTGGTGACACGCCAACCTTTTCTTGATACAGCTCACATGTTAACTTCTCTTCTCTCTTCATGTTAGTGGCACGCTAACCTTCTGATGATATAGCACACATGCTAACTTCTCTTCATGTTGGTGGCATGCTAACCTTTTCTTGATACAGCTCTCATGCTAACTTCTCTTCATGTTGGTGGCACGCTAACCTTTTCTTGATACAGCTCACATGCTAACTTCTCTTCATGTTGGTGGCACGCTAACCTTCTCTTGATACAGCTCACATGCTAACTTCTCTTCATGTTGTTGGCCAGCTAACCTTCTCTTGATACAGCTCACATGCTAACTTCTCTTCATGTTGGTGGCACGCTAACCTTATCTTGATATAGCTCACATGCTAACTTCTCTTCATGTTGGTGACACGCTAACCTTATCTTGATATAGCACACATGCTAATTTCTCTTTATGTTGGTGGCACGCTAACCTTCTCCTGATACAGCTCACAAGCTAACTTCTCTTCATGTTGTAACCTTTTCTTGATACAGCTCACATGCTAACTTCTCTTCATGTTGGTGGCACGCTAACCTTATCTTGATGTCTGCGATAGGCTAACTTTCTACTGATGTATACGACACGCATTCTCTTGATGTATGTTATGCGCTAGCTTTCTCCAGATTTCTGTTACACGCTAACTTTATTTTTACCTGGTGACATGGTAACTTAATTTTTTTCTGTCTGTGACATGCTGCTCTAGATGTCTGCGAGACTCTAACTTGCATGTCCATTTGTCCACGTCAACAATGGTTCTATATAGTCTAGCAATGTTACAGAGCCAGCATGTTTATCTTTTTTCATCTGTATCTCTCAGGATGTCTTGACCTCAAGATTCTGGAGTATTTTTTTTTTTTCCAAACTTTCTGAGAAGGCTAGGGAAGGAGTAGCTTCGTTTATTTCTTTTGATTTCTCCAACATCAAGGGAAATAAGCTTACATGAAAAAGTTCAAATTTGAATCAACTGTATTAAGTCCCTTTACTTAAAAAAAAAAAACCAATAGTCTTCTGAGTTTCTACACCTTGTCGATCATGGTGACATTTACGATGGTCAACAAAGACCCGGCGCGTATACACACTAGCCCACTGCTGACTGGTAGTTCCTGAGCCGCGTGCTCTTCGCACACGGTTACATGGGTGTTCCGCAATGCCGTTGAAATCGCGTGTGTATATTTAATCACGCCAGCGCTTTTAACACTCTAAAAACATGGACAAACTGGATCTAACACAACACCCTAGCTAGAGAGTGCTGCAACCTATGTCACAGGCATTCTCTTTCTCCGAATGAAAACCTAATGCAAGACATCGGAGAAAACCAAACAACAGAGCTGGACACATCCGTAACCTTTAGGAAAGTCGACCAGCCCAACAAGCTTGGGAATGAAAAGTGAATACTCTTTTGGGGCGACTAACGTTGAACTAACCTTTCTTTCTGCTATTCAGTACATAACAATAATAATTTGCTGTTATTATTATTTTGACACACTTAACTCGTTCAGTCCCAGAGAACGCGTCATATGTGACTGTATTTGCAGTTAACATATTATTATTCTACTACATTTATGTTTCAAGGCATGCTAAAATACTCCATAACACATTTGTCTCCAACAAGGGATATACATCTAAACCCTGTGGGTGTAGTATACCCATTTTTTTAGGAAGGGGTGTCAATTTCACAGCTGCCTCACTGAGGGAATCAGCTGTGACATTCTATGATAGAAAGAATTAAAGAAGCTCCCATGCGCTTGTAGAAAATTATAACAGGACTGAGGCTGTCCTCTGCCTTACAATGTGTGTGTGTGTGTGTGTGTCTGTGTGTGTGTGTCTGTGTGTGGGTCTGTGTGTGTTTCCGTGTGTGTATATGTGTGTCTGTGTTCATATCTGTATTCGTGTGTCTGAGTGTGTGCGTGCGTCCGTATGTGTGCGTGTGCACGCACGCGTGTATTTTTGTGTGTGTGTGTGTGCGTGCGTGTGTGTGTGTGTGTGTAGCGGTATCCCTGTCTTCAAATGATTCTCACTGTCTTTCTAATATTATAATCAATTTACGGAGATTTTGATTCCGAACTTAAGATTCTCCTATAGTTCATTGGTATGGCCCCTGATCACCATGTGTCTCTTCACGAAGCCCGTTCAGTAGGTTTTCTCAGTGTGGTGCAACTCATCGAAATGCCGCTTCTAATGTTGATCGTCCATCACGATTGATGAAGACAACTTTTATCCAAAGAAGTAGTGATCAATGATTATGAGTACGAAGGTGGCTGATTACTCCAATATGAGCCTGGAAAGTTCTTGAGCAGTGTGGACAAAGGTGGAAGCCGCAGCAAGTGTGGGATTAGCAGTTCGATTTTTTCTAGTCTGCCTCTGTTTCTCTGCCTGTGCAACCTCCGCTGCCTGACTGGCCAATGTACCATGCCTGAGGGACTCAAGCCACCAAGAACAGTCTTGTGCAGCAGCCTCCCGCGTCGCAGTGTTGTTGCCAACAGAATCGAGAGCAGTCTTCAGAGTGTCCTTAAAGCGCTTTTCTTTTTTTTTTCCTTTTTTTTTTTTTGGGTCCTCCTTATGGAACTCACCATAAAATACTCACTTTGGGAGGCGATATTCTGGCATACGTTTTAGGTGACCAGCCTAACGCAGCTGACAATTCTTCAGTATCGTGTGGAAGCTAGGCAGATTTGCCCTATCAAGTACCACAGAATTTGGGATCTTATCTTGCCATATCACTTTGAGCACCTTTCTGAGACAGATTAGATGAAACTGATGCAACCTTTAAGTATGGCGCTAAAACACTGCCCACCCCGCTCCTAACAGCTTTCCGCTGTCAGATCAAAAATTCAAACTGTATTCTAATATCGCAGTTTATGCTGCCTCTTTTAAACTAATTATAACAGGCCTACAAATAAAGGACACGAGAAGAAAAGAACAACAGTAAGAATACTAAAACATGCACAGGTGCAGACAAACTTTAACAAAAACAGAAATATAGTCATTAATTTATGTACAGATAGATTTACATGTATTGCGGTAATGGAAGTATAAAAACAAATATGACTCCGCTACAGCTGAAAGCACAAACCAAAGCCAGAGCCAGACACATCTTCAAAACATGACGCTAAAATGCTAAACATGGAACAGGGAACTACTTATGATAAATAAAACGCTCGGCTGCAGATTCAAAAGGTCGTAAGCTCGAATCCGAAAGGAGCAGAACTTTATTTTTTAAATGGCCTCGGTGGATCCTACTTTGAACGGGTACCAGGTAAGGTCATTGAAAGTAAAGGCGACCAGTGTGTTGCTGACGACATCACTCGACCAGTGTCAATTAGTCTAAAAAAATACAGATCTAACACTACATTCCGGCAAATTTGGTTAATCATGCAGTTCCTGGCTGTCAGTAACATCCAAACTCTTCACTGACCATTCTTGTCTGCATATAAGAGTCCGGCTGAGCACCTGTGGGGTGAGCTGCAAAGACGTCTTTGTCGCCCAGACGTTGCTCCAGTCAATGGTCGAGACCTATTTCAGGCACTGCAAGAAAAGTTGGCAACCATCCACAGGCCCACATCAGATCACAATCCACGTCTATGAGATGCTAGTCCCCGATCCACACAAAACGAGGACACACCATACTAACGGGAAAAGGCCGTACGCCTAAAAATTATCATGACCCAGATGCATATATAACATGTCAGTTGATTGCTGGAATCCTGAAGTATTCTTGTGTGAAATTTGAGGGAAAAAAAATTTTACTTATTGCATCATAAAGACGCAGAATTTTAAAACTATTATTAGTATTCCTTTCAGTAGCTATGCGTTTCTTTGTTTTTGCTTTGTTTTTTGACAGTCCTTAAGACTAGCAGATGCATCATGGTTTGGGATAAAGCTTTTATACTATTATTCTTAAATAGCGGATGCACATCAAATGTGTCGCAAACGTAGTCCTGAACGACAGAGACAACACTGACTATGTGACTGTGTCACTTGAAACTAAATTATTTTCTCCGACAGCTGGTCAATGGGGACAAACACAGGATAGCTTGTCGAGATGAGGTGTGGCTCCAATGATATTTCAAGTGCCTGTGACCACAAGACCAACACCGTGAGTTGCCAAATATGCTTCGGTTTTGTGCCAACTGAGACAGTTCGCAATCAGGGAATTCGTCATAACCTTGAAACCCAGGTCTTGCAAAATCTAGGGGATCGGTCACAGTTAAGATGGTTTGGACTAAAGTGCAGAATCAGAGAGAGAGAATTGGCAACCATGGCTGGCATGGGTGGGTGAGGAGGGAGGAGGCCAGAAGCAGGGAAACAGAAAGCCAGGATGACCCAGGGCTCGCTGGGAAGTCAACATCCGACAGTCCCTGGCTGACAGAGGACTGAAATGGAACAAAGCCAAAAGGAAAACTACTGACAGAGAAATCCGGAGATCTCCTACACGCCTCTACACCTCAAGGTAGAAAGGGGGTCGGGGGGGGGGGGCGCGAGGGGGAGCTCTAAGTAATTTATAAAGTCATTGGCACGGGATACGGGGAGAGTTATTCTCATTAGAATGCAAATACAACAACTACTAAGACAGGAGCTACACATAAAAACATGTAATGTGAAATCAAGAGATAGTACTACGAGAAGTTACATCGATAACATTAAAGACCTTTTACATCGATATGAAATGACAGTAGACATTGCTATCCGTCAAGCTGGATTACAAATTGTTCCTCCACATGGTGCTTGACGGTAAAAGTGGAAACTGATGATGATGATGATGATTATAATAATAATAATGATGATGATGATGATGATGATGATGATGATGATGATGACGACGGTACCTTTTCTTTCTATTAACTCTTTGAGTCCCATGAAACGTATCATATGTTCATAAGTTCCTACCTAGAAGCCCAATGAACGCATGATGCGCCGATTTTATGATTCTCTTAACTACCCATCTGTCCCTATAATGCTAAACACCCTGGGACTCAAAGAGCTAAAAAACAAAATCCCCACCAAAGACCAAGCGCCACAGAAAATAACACTGAAGACATTTAATGAACACAAAGCAAGGAAAAGACCAAGTAACAGATAAAACGACACCATCAAGAACAGTTTGAAAAAACAAAAGAGTAGTGTCTTATACAACACATTAACAAGAGAAAGTAGTGGAAGAAAAAGAAGAAGAAAAAGAAGGGGAAAAGAAGAAGAAGAAGAAGAAGAAGAAGAAGAAGAAGAAGAAGAAGAAGAAGAAGAAGAAGAAGAAGAAGAAGAACAACAACAACAACAACAACAACAACAACAACAACAACAACAAGGAGGAGAAAAAGGAGAGCAAGAAAGTAGTGGTGGCCGAAGAGTAGGAGTAGGAGAAAAATAATACTACTAATAGATATCATCATCATCAGGTGCCTTGCCGACTGGCGTGGGCGATCATGTCTCTCAATAATCTGCGATCTCCTGCAGCATATATACGTTCGTGTGCCGACACACCTCCATGCCATGCAACAAGACTGTCAATCATCTTCTTTCGTTGTCTTCCTCTATCCCTCCTTCCACAGATCTTTCCAGTGGTCACAACATGTTCTATTTTCCCTCTTCTCATAACATGGCCGAAAAATGATGACTGTTTCCTTCTGATGTCTGTGACAAGTTGTCTTTGGGCTCCCTTCTTTTTCAAAACCTCTTGGTTGTTCTTTTTGGCTGTCCAAGGTATTGTAAGCATTCTTCTGTAAAACCACATCTCCGAGGCCTCTAAAAATTGTTTGATCTGCCCACCGATTGTCCAGGATTCACAGCCATATGTTAAACCTGGATGTATGTAGCAAGCAAGAATTCTTTTTCTAACTGTCAATGACAAAGATATATTGCACAAGATTTTTTTTCATATTATAAAATGCAGTTTTTGCCTGTCCTATTCTGTTTCTTATCCCAGTCAGACATCTTCTATCTGATGTTATCCATGTACCCAGATATTAAAATTTCTGTACTTGTCCTAAAATAACACCATCAACTTTTATTACACACTTAGGAATAAATAGTTTCTTTGATACCACCATTACTTCTGTCTTCCCATTATTCAAACTGAGGCCCATTCTTCCACTTTCTAAAACAACAATGTCTATCATTTCCTGTAGTTCTTTCTGACTTGTGTCTATCAAGACTGTGTCATTAGCATAACGTAAATTGTTTATATTGTGCCCACCAACCACAATTCCAGGCATATCAGTTAAAGATCTCATTTTATATACACTGTATATTGAAGACAAATCAGGTGACAGTACTCATCCTTGTCGTACGCCCCTCTTTATGCTTTGAAATGTACATAAATAGTTGTTGATTCTTATAGCTGCTGTTTGCTGCCAATACATATTCTTTATTATTCGTAAATCTTTCCCATCAATGTTTAATTTTTATAACAGTTTGATTGCTTCTTCATGCTTCACACAGTAACTACTAATAGTAACAATGATATTTATCATTGTAACAATAATAATATAATAATAACAAAAGGAAGAAGAAGACGAAGAAGAAGAAGAAGAAGAAGAAGAAGAAGAAGAAGAAGAAGAAGAAGAAGAAGAAGAAGAAGAAGAAGAAGAAGAAGAAGAAGAAGAAAAAGAAGAAGAAGAAAAAAAAGAAGAACGAGAAGTAGAAGAAGAAGAAGAAGAAGAAGAAGAAGAAGAAGAAGAAGAAGAAGAAGAAGAAGAAGAAGAAGAAGAAGAAGAAGAAGAAGAAGAAGAAGAAGAAGAAGAAGAAGAAGAAGAAGAAGAAGAAGAAGAAGAAGAAGAAGAAGACGGAGGAGGAGGAGGAGGAGGAGGAGGAGATGAAGTTATGTCAAGAATGCTGACGGACCTAAAATGGGTACTAAGTCCTGGGGAACAAAGACAGCCAGCCTGAGGTTGACCACACCATCCACTGATGGCCGACTGATCGACCAAATCATGAGCCTGGCCTCAGAGACCCCCTGCGCCGTTGGTATGAAAAAACGACCTCTAATTCTTATGTTTTTTTTTTAACGGAGGCTGTCAAAGTCTGTATAAAATTGTCTAGAAACTTCTCATCCGGTCTAATGGGATTGGGGTCGAACCTGACGAGATGTAAGCGGCGTCTGAAGGGAAACGTCTAGGCAGGTTTGTTAAAAAGTAACGTAAGGTATTATCTCCGTATTGAGTCAACTCAGTTGAGTGAATGTATTTTGCCCGACATACGATGAAAACACAAGTCGTTAACTATGGGCTGTAGATTAAAACCGTGCAGATTTCAGCGACATTATCTTGTAGCCAAACATCTATTAGTGTATGTGCTCTGAGATCAAAGTGAAGTAAGACAAGTTGACGAGTTAGGACTGATACATTGGAAATTCAGGTTAGTGTAATTTAACTAATTCTATACACTAGCCAACATCGCTATTGAACCTCAGCGCTGGCTGTTGAAAATGAGAAGTGAGCGCTTAAGGAAGTGTCCCTAATATTGTGGTGTCCGTTCTTGGACCACTTGTAAACATCTTTTGAACCATACATTTGATGCTTTGATTAGTTTTCTCAAGACATGTGTACTTTGAAAATACACTTTTACCTCTTAATACATTACAAATATTAAACGGAAACTTTCTTACCACATTTACCCTTCGGTCTCTACATAAAGATGTGAGAGGCTTGTAAACTGAAGAGCCGCATTTTGAATACGAATCGAAACCGGACAATCCTGGTGACTCAGATCAACTTTACAAGAAGTTCTTATCGTATAGTTATGTATATGTATGAATACACGCGCACATACACGCACACACGCGCACTGTAAATTGTTATACAAAACATACACATCAACCAACATCTATAATAAGGACTCCAGTGACAACCCAACAGTAATAAGCTATAACGTTTCAAACATAAGAGAAAAGAGCAACACTAGCAAAACATTTCCAAATATTGCCACTGAAAATATCAACAAAGCCAAAGTGAACAGAATTTCAGTAACACTCACCAAAAGCTATCACATTTGTTTACTTTACTGCAGTTAAAAGTGAAAACTGTCAGACCAGAATTGAATCTGACTACCACATTGCTGGGTCAGACGGATCGTATTCATGCATCACAACAGACGATCCTCAACATATTATTCGTTAGGTTAATTATCTCATGCTTGTGTACGTTAAGGCACATTTTGTACCTCAACGTTTAACCTGTCTTAATTTGAAATTCCCCGTCTGCTTACGTTGGAATATCAAAGAAAGTAAGCCTGCAAATGTCAGAGATTCGTCTTAGCGGATATAAAGGGTTAAATTAACCACATCCAAACTGACGGACTCAGGAGAGTGAAGTGGATTTTACAGGCTATCAAATTAACAGAAGTAGGAGAAGTTTGAGCTTCGTGCAGAATGTTCTACGCTGGTTCTCTTCTTGCTTGACTGTACCAAACGACTTTTTTATGGTAAAGCCGACAACACAGAGCATAGGTAAGAGAAAGAAGATGCGATCGGAGTC
This sequence comes from Candidula unifasciata, assembly GCA_905116865.2. Taxonomy (NCBI): domain Eukaryota; kingdom Metazoa; phylum Mollusca; class Gastropoda; order Stylommatophora; family Geomitridae; genus Candidula; species Candidula unifasciata. The sequence goes on along the minus strand of CAJHNH020000515.1, from coordinate 38,762 downwards.
ACTAACTATTGTTCACGGGACAGGAGGGACACCTGTGAGGGACTGAATGTTTCCCCATCTGAAAACAAATAAAAAAGGTCAGAAAACAGTGTCAAATGTTGACACACTTATACTTTGTTTGAATCAACGCCTTTGTGTAATTGTGAGTCCGGTGTGCTAATTATTTTTAAATGAGTTTTCAACTGGCTGTTGACTTTGCTGTTCTGTGGTTAAGAATACTTTTCCTTTGTGGAGAAATTACAAGTTATTTTCGTGCCTGGATCTGTAAAGCTAAAGGCAATGCATGACTAAAATATGACAACGTAGGAAGAGGAGATCGTTAAAGAAGGTGAGTAGAAATAATTCAGTCCTGTGTTTGTTACATTCTTTCTCTTCTTTTATTTCTTCTCTGGTCCTTAATATATGCCCTAATTGGACTTGAATAGTTACAGTACCTTTAATTATTGAAATCAATTATCAGAAATGTATACATAGATTTACATGGTAAATGGTAAATTATTATGTAGACTCTACAGGTTATATCTGTCAGCAATGAATTTCGTGCACATACTTTTAATTATTAATCAAATACATTTGTATCCTCATCAGTGTAAATAATTATAAGCAATATTCAATCATTATTATGTCAAAAATAAAATGACATAATTGTTACCTAAAAGAAAAAAACTGGAGAGATGTTCGCATTTGATCCACGCCAAAGTTAAAGTTAACAGTTTCTTGTACCAGTGTTTCCCAAACATTTCTTACTCTCGGCGCCTTTTTTCAATGAACATTTTTCCACGGCGCCATAACCTAAGTAAAATTATGACTATTCGTATGTAAGAGATCAAAACAAATAAAACTCATGTATCTCCGGGGCGCCGCGGCGCACACTTTGGGAATCACTGTCTTTTCTATTCGATAAATTTTTTTCCTTGAAAATCCCATTTCCGCTGCATCAGTATTTAACCAGATACAACAGGAAATTTTATTACTCGAGTATAATCAATTACTTCAATTAATTCTGATCCCAATAAATATTTGTTTCAAATCTGAAAATAAATAAAAATATTCAGTTTCAGAAATCAAAAAATGAAATTACATTATTCATATTACCAATATTATAATTAAATTGTATTCGAAATATAAGAGATAAATATATCACCTCAAGATAAAGTGAATACAACAGCGAATGCTTGGTTCACAACAATTCGGTGCTTTATTAATATCCTACCCCAAAGCGGGGGAAAATCCACAAGTCACGGGACAGTCTAATATTTCAGAGGTTGGTATATTGGCTGCATGCAGTCGTGGGGAATAGGTTGCATGCAGTCGTGTGACCTAGGTTGCACTCTCTCGTGGGACGTGGATGGGTTAGGGCCAGTTCTATGTATTTTAGGTTCGTTAAAAGCACCAGAAAGCAGGGAAATCCAATCTTCTTCTTCTTCTTCTTCTTCTTCTTCTTCTGCCTTTCTTTTCCCCAATGGAGCATAGGCCCTCAACCAACTCATGCTAAGTCGTTCTATCCTTCGCCATTCCCTTTTTTTTGCCCCTACCTGCGCGTTGGAGGTATATAGGCTGACCGTCGTTTCATTTGAACGAAGTTTTTTCGCCAGGGACACTAGATGAGTATCGTTAATTTTATACATTAGAGTCCTATGTAGTCACTTCATAGTTAGAGCCTATTTGTGTATGTGTACTGTGTTGTCCTTTATGTGCTGATGAAGGCTAATCGCCGCAACGTCCTTTGTTTGTTTATTGTGATCTATTTTGTAAAGCTAACATAAACTAATTGTTGTTTCTTACCAACTTTTTCTCTTCCCTATAATTTTCTACTCCTTATAAAAACATATCCTTCGCCATTGCATGGAGCTCTCCCCATGTCCTCCCAATCTTTCTAACCTCATTCTCCAGCTCTCTTCTCCGTGTGTTTTTTGGCCTTCCTTTATTTCTATGCCCCTGTGGGTTCCAATGCAAAGACAATACTTCCATTGTTCTCCCTATATCACAGAGAGTTCTAACATTCCAGGTGCCAGTTCTGGAGGTTTTCCTAGCTGAGAGGAGGAACGTCAACGATCTGGACTCCTTACGGCTTTCTCCACACCGTGTCATACTTCTTCTACTTGAAGAGTCTCGCCTCATCTTACCACACTCTAAAATGTTGGACTCTCATGTGACGTCATCCGGGAATAGGATTTTAGTAAACAATCCAACAATTCAGTCCTTTTTTTTTGAGTAAATAAATTAGTAACATTCATTTTAAATATCATTTGTGCTCGGTGTGCAATAATAAAAAAAATGTCAGGTAATAAATCAGTGACTATCAATTTTTTTGAATGGAGATTGAAACACATAAGTTTAGCTAATGTGTCACAGGATGATGATAACTGATGGCAACTAAAATAATTATTAAAAATTAAAAATAAGTTTTCAATATAATATATATTACTACCAAATCTTTGTGAATGTCGGTTCGACTTTCTGTTACTTCTGATACAACATAATGATGACTGATTGTGAATAAAGTGATAGACAACAATAAAGCAATCTTTTTTAAATAAACAGATAAGTGGTACTATATTTATCTGACTGTAAACTGGGATACTAAACAATAAATTTATCTAGAAAGTTCGTGACTGGTTGAAAAAGTAAAATTGTAGACTTTTCTCCAACGGCTTCTGTAACTAGGACGAAGCTTTCTTTACATCAATGTCTGACGCCTCGTATTTTTCCGCAAGGCTAGAATCCAATACTACAACAACTCTTTTAGTCATGCAGCCTTCTCAGACACATTGACACAAACTTGAAAACAGCAAACGTGCTTATGAACACACGTTGAAAACAATAAGCCGTTAACAGTTGAACGTTTATTTTTACAACGATGTTCCGCTCGGTTAGTGCGCCAGAGGATGGTTATCTAAGGCAATTTTTATAGCAACGAACATCTACTTACTATCATAGAATTTGAATATGTCTCATGTTCAGCACATCTCGCTCTTGCACTTCAAAGCAGGTGACACGTGACATACACACTCTACATAGCAGCAGTAGTCATGGATTAATTAGCCTGGTTTTTTAGTGATTCTGACCGGTGGTTTGATCATATTGACACGATCCCAGGACACGTTTACTTCAGCCATTCCAAGCGCTAAAAGGTCAGGTTCTCCCTGAATAGAAAACAAGACTGAACTCTCTCATTCTCTCACATATTTAATATTATCTTCCTTCGCTTTAATACTTTCTTCGCCTGGCACGCTTTGGCCAAACTGCACAAACTTCACAATGCCTTGATTTGAAGCTTGATTTGTTTACGCATACATTATACTTAGTAATCAGTGCCATCCATTTGAATTCTCATTATTAATTTATGCTTAGTTGTTGTCCTCATTCCTAAGAAATGAGAAAATTTATCACAAAGAGAAAATAGCCCATTTTGATGATGTTGGTGTTCAAGTCCTACAATTCACAAAATCAGCAACAAATCAAATAGTTTGGCCATCAACTATCACAGAGAGTCGCGTTAAAGAAATAATAAGCACAGAGCAAAGAAAAGAAAATGCGGAAGATGGAATTACATTGAGAAGAAGTTTAGAGAAAGCGACAAGAAAATCTTTACACCCCCTCCCCCACGCCCCACAAAGAAAAGAAAAAGAAGATAGATGAGTAGGTAAGGAATTAGTAAAAGAGAAGGATTTATAAGGGTATGAGGGCATTAATAGAAGGAGTTGGTGGAGATAAGAAAGGATTGATGGTGGAAAATGAGTAGGATAAAGAGGGTAAGATGAATGAAAGCAAAATAGGAAAGAAGAGGCTGAATGGAGAAAAGTGGAAGAAAAATATACGAATTAGAAAGCTTACTAGAATAGAACATTTACCTCAATCCTCTAACCACAGGCAACGCTCTATCGACGGTTAAGTGTTTCACAACGAATGTCGTATTAAAATTCGTCTGCCGTTTCACGTACTCTATTTCCTCTAAGTTGATTATTACGCTAATATCGAGCAGGGCTCTCAGGTGCAGACGCAGCCTACGTCAGTGCCAAAGTGGGATTATGTCATCAGTTACTGTGGAAACCTTTAGCCTTCTCTTGTGTTACTGCTGAAGTATTTCTCGGCTATACCGGGTTACTTGTAGGAGTGGGTGTTTCCATCGTGTGTTAGTGCTTTCGCGCGTTAGATATCAGTCACTTCTTTTGAATAAGCGGATCACAAAATGCCGAATACTTTTATCGACGCATCAGGCAGGTGTGCAGAGGGTCTCTTTTTTACTTTCTTGTTTGCCCACTTCTAAACCCTTGTAATGTTCCAGAACCTTACTGTTGCGTGCTAATCTGTTTCACATATCCGACTCACTGTTATGCTCAATGCTGGTTCCTTGCCTCTCAGGCAGATGCACTCTGACTTCGAAGGAAGCTCCAAATTAGTCGACTATTTCAACATGCTTTGGGGTAGGAAGTGGGTCAATTATTGTTTTCCGCATTGTGGGGCCCCGGGACCCACATGGGGTCTTCTTTATATAAATATATAGCATATACAGTTCTTGGAGATTATGACTCTATAACTATAAACACAACGTACGCTTAACGAGAATTCTGAATATAGACATATCATACTTCTAGGGAGCCCTGACGAGGATTTTTTTTTTTCTTTAAGCCAGATATATTTTCCTTGAATCCTGATATTATTACTACAATGTTAGTTGCATATCCTTTCGGTCTGGCGGCGTCCGTGGCTAATCCAACGTACCGCGATCGAAACCCACTGCAGGCTGCGTGGATTTTTATCGCGGTATGGGACGTCGCAGGTCGACCCAGCCTCAAATGAGTACCAGGATGACTGTCCTGGGAAAGTAAAGACGGCCGGCGTAATGCTGACCACATTACCCACAGATTGCCGATTGGTATGTAAAAATATGGGTGCTCTTCCCATATGCCTGATGCGCCTAAAGGCGTGAAAAGGAATCTATACTTTACTTACTTACCTTCCGGCCTGCGTTCCGGGACCACATTGTGTGGAATAAGGGAGCCACTGATCCGTTACAAGCATGTAGTAAAACGGATTTGTAAAACGGATGAGCACCAAATAACATAAATTCTAAAAGAAAACTACAGCCAAGAAGCGGGAGAGCAAACAGAACTTTGCACCGGAGTTTCCTGCCGAAACGTTGCATATTCTTTACATGAAATTTGTTTGCAATATTACATTCAGTTTGTTTGCTGTTACTTTCGGAATGATTCGTTGAAGAAATTGCCCCAGTGCAGTCTGTTGGCAAACAGTCTTATTCTTATGCCTTTCTATCCTCCAGTGGAGCATAGGCCCTCAACCAACTCACGCCAAGTCGTTCTATCCTTCGCCATTGCATGGAGCTCTCCCCATGTCCTCCCCATCTTTCTAACCTCATTCTCCAGGTCTCTTCTCCATGTGTTCTTTGGCCTTCCTTTATTCTTATGCCCCTGTGGGTTCCAATGCAAAGACATTCTAGTTATGCTGTTCTCCTGTTTTCTCAGTGTGTGTCCTATCCAACGCCAACGTCTTTTCCTCACCTCTTGGTCCACTGGAGCCTGTTTAGTTGTCTCCCAAAGTTCTACATTAGTTATTCTATCATACCATTTTATTCCCTCTATTCTGCGCAGGCACCAGTTAATGAATGTCTGTAATTTATTAGTTATTGTCTTAGTTGTTCTCCATGTTTCCACCCCATACAATAGTACTGATTTGACATTAGAATTAAAAATCTTTAGTTTAGTATTTCTTTTAATTTATTTTGACATCCACAAATTCCCTAGTGCTATGAAAGCTCCTCTTGCTTTTTGTATTCTTCTTGTTTCTCATCAAAATGATCTTGAAAAGCTTACCTGATCCAGGGCAGCATCGTGAAAATTCCTGCTGGGGAGGGTCGAGGGTAGGGGGGGGGGGGGTTTTCAAATCAAGGAGCCCAGAAGTTTATCTGCCCTACCCTTGGTATGCCACAGTTGCTGTTAAATCACGTGCAGCTGATTCGAACCATATATGTCAGAGTTGTAAAACCGCGTTCATAACCATTTAACCACAGACGTCAACTTGTTACTACCCACCTACACTCAATTACAAAACAGTCAACAGGGCCTTCCTCGTCATCGTCAAATGCCTTGCCGGTGGGATTTTTTCGAGCCCACACCTCTTTCAAAATATCTTGCTTGCTTTTTTTTAAATTTTTATTTTTGACTGACGAAGGAATTATGAGGATTCTTCTGTCAAATTACATCTTTGAGGCATCAAGAAATCGTTTTTTGTGTCTGTTTTTTGTTGTTGTAATTACTCAATATTGAATTAAGAATCGACATCACAGCACCCAGGAAACTCCCATAAGTGCTCTTTCTCTGTCTTCAGCAGAAAGTGAAGAGTTCCATTTCCGATAGCACCGGTAACCGTCTGATTGTATATCCGTCTGATACTTCCCCTGAGTGTTGACCTTCGGCCAGATCCCCTGGTAACTCCACCCAGCGCCATTCTCCTTAGACCGTAATGTCTATCTGGGCCTCCGCACTGTTCACTCGTTCCAAAAGGGTCCTCACAACATCCAGCTTGTCATACATCAATTCACCACCAAGTGGTGCAGCGCCAGCCAGTCTGCCTGCTTATTTCCCATTATGGAAGCCACAGTGTCTAGCATTATGTTACAAAATATTTTACCAAGCAATCCTAAAGCAGATTTGATCCACGTTTCATATGTACAATAGCGTCATTTCATTCTGTGCTGTGGTGTTTTGTTTCCTGTTCCTGATTAACTTTGTCGACATAATGTCGTATTCTGACTGTAACTAAAGTAAAAGATGCGTTTTCAATCCCTCATGCGTACTGGGAATATGGGGCTAGGTATATATTTTTATAGATTAATCGGCACGTGGTGGTTGATGTGGTCAGCATCACACCAGTCGCATTTACTTCCCAGGACTGCGCTTAGTACCTGCCTGACCTCGGTCGACCCGAGAGCCAAGGTAATTTTCGAGAAAAATCCGACTACGTCAAGACCCAAACTCACGGCCTTCCGATCCACAAGCAAGCATCTAGCCGCTATACCACGGCGGCTCCCATTTTTACTGTAGCTCTGTAAAAATAGCCTACATTTCAAATGTAACAATCGTTCCACTCCTTGTATGCTTTAAATTGTTTGGTCTAAATTCCAATTCATTCTGTAATAATTTCTTCAATCCCTGTTTGTTTTATATGCGTTGATATGTCTCTGTGTGTGTGTGTGCGTGTGTGTGTGTGTGTGTGTGTGTGTGTGTGTGTGTGTGTCTGTGGCTCTGTGTGTATGTGTGTGTGTGCGTATGTACAAGTATTTGTGTTGTCTTACCTTACTGTCTGCTATTATTGTGCAGTGTTACTGCCTTATGTGACCGTCATATCTTCCTGTCGTATGTTGCAAGAGTGTGTTACTGTTTGATGTTACTGTCTTTAGTTACTATATTCGGTTAATGTCTCTACTCAAGTTACCATTATTTTACTGTCTAAAGTTACTTCTAATGTTACAGCACTGTGTTACTGTGTTATGTTACCGTCTAATGTTACCGTCTTATGTTATTGTCTTGCTATTGTTACTGATCTTGGTTACTGTTTTATGTTAGTCTCTCATGTTACTGTTCTTTGTTACTGTGTTGCCTCATGTTACTGGAAGTTACTGTCCTATGATATTGTCCTATGTCAGTCTCTTACGTTGCTGTCTTATGTTACCGTCGTATGTTACTGTCCTATGGTTCTGTCTTATGTTACTGTGTTTGGTTACTGCCTTGTACTACTATCCTATGTAGACTGTCCTATGTTATTGTCTCATGGAAATTTTTCATGTCACCATGGTAAATTACTGTCGTGCGTTACTCACTTATGTTATTGTCGTACATTTCTGTCTTATGTTTCAGCTTGATGTTACTGTCTTATTTTGCAGTCCTATGTTCCTGTTTCTTTTTACTGCCTTGTGATACAATCTTATCTTACTCTCGTATTCTACTGTCCTATTTTACTGTCTTAGGTTACTGTCTAGTGCTTCTGTTCGATGTTACTGTTTTAAGTTACAGTCTTATGTTACTCTCGTATGTTACTGTCTTATATAACTGTCTTATGTTTCTGTCTTATGTTAGAATATTATATTACTGTCGTATGTTAGCGTCTCATATTTCTGTCGTATACGTCTGTCTTATGTTTTTGTTCAATGTTACTGTATTTTATTACAGTCTTATATTACTGGGTTTTTTTTCCTGTTTTATATATTTATGTATGTTACTGTCTTATAGTGCTTTTTATTTTACGTTTAATGCTACTATCGTATATTACTGTTTTATGTTACTGTATTGTGTTACAGTGTTTTGTTCCTCTCATGTGGTATTATCTTATATTAATGTCCCATGTTACTGTCTTATTTTTTGTTTGATGTTACTCTCGTATGCTACTGTTGTATGTTACTGTTTTATGTTACTGTCGTATATTACTCTTTTTGTTACTGTCTTATTATGCTGTCTGACACTAGTGCCGAATGTTGTTGTCTTTGATAAGTAAGTGTGTATGTTTCGAAGAATTTTTACAGCTCCTCGCAAGATCCACCGAGTTTCATGTGGCGTAAGACTACTTGCTCGGGAGACTTGGCCATTAAAAATTTACTAGGGTGCAAACAACTTTTGAACATCATTTCAATCATATAATTTATATTTACAGAAATCAGCCATTGTCATATTTCTTTAACTCCACTATCTGTACTTTCTGCAAGAAAATATATTATAGACGATTACATATTATGTTCACACAGTATGTTCTGTTGGTATCGGGGGATTTAACGAGCTGTGCAGTTCTGTAGAATATATTGATTGCATTTACTTGATTCACTGATTGAACAACAGACACCATAGCACACCGGGCATACCCATAGATGTTCCGTCTCCCTTTTTCTATGTCTCCTTTATTTACTTCAGTCTGTACCAAAATATAACTAAGAACATCAACAACAAAAGGTTTAGGGGAAAATTACTATGTTCCTGTTTGTGTGGTTTTCTCCTACCCCTGTTGGATACAGTTCATGAACATCTCAAAAAAAAAATGCCCTAATACAAACAGCCACAGAGAGTAACGTTTAAGAAAGATAATGAAAATATCTTTTCTTTTAGCCTGCTTTGATTGGAAACATGCGGGACAAGATTTTGTTGTAGGTACCATTTATCCTTTTCAGTCTGCTTCCTGGACATTTTTAAACCCTACGATCAGAAAATCTCAGTCTGTGAGGCAGACCAAGAGGACCTGAAAGTTTGAGCTAAAATAATGACTTAGTACTGGTAGCAGACAAAACAAATAAATAGGGCAAGCCTAGATACCCTGTTCAGTCTTCAAATAAGTTATACTTCAGGCATCTGTAACGACCCCATCAGCCTGGTGTAACCTGTGGTTTTGTGCGGGTAAAGATTTGATGACCATAATCGTTGTTCAGTGAACTCTTTTCTACTAGCTCCACTGCAGTCACCCTTATTTACATACTAGAATCAGACATGTTAACAGAAACGGTACATTGGTTTTAAGGAATGTGGAATATAAACAAACGATTTCAGAGGAGCACTCAGTTAACGTGAATAAAATATTGGTCCAGGTGGGGGATATATTGTTCATAACAAATCATTTATTCCCCGCTTTCCACGTGTGGGTTCCATGACCCAATTGTAGAAAAAATAAAAAACAGACTCATTGCCTCCATAATAAGCATGTCGTAAGAGTCTACTAACTGGAGGTTTTCTTCAAAGTCGGAGCTCATCTGTCTGATAGGCAAGGAACCAACAGTCTTCATGAAAATAAGCTAGATCTGTAAAACGGATGTGCATATAAAACTAAGGTTCTGGAATATAACTAAGTTTACAACCGGTGTACGCGAAGAAGAAGATTCTCCGCTTAGCACGAATTCTGTTAGCAATAACTCTTGAAATGACGGTCCCTTGGACCGTAATAATGTCTTACTCAAATCAAGTCAAGCTCACGGAAAACATGTAACAGTATAAAGGTAGAGTCGGGAGATGTGAACCAGCGTCATTGCACACGATTATAAACCATAAGTGCTCTGCCACCAGTACGGACAGCTGATAAGAAACTGTCCACTTGTGTCGCCCTCCGCATGAAACTCTGAAGCTACATCGACGTTACTCCATTTACCCCAGAGTGCTAACTCTGGTACCCATTTCCTAGAGGCTGGGTGAACCACGAAAACCGCCCGGTTTCGAACACCAGCCGTGGGCTGCAGTGAGTTGCCGCTAGATTTAAAAGCGAGTCTCCTATCAACTGCGGTAATGCGGCCTCTCAGACGCGTAACAGTGTTCAGGAATGTATATTATGTACGGCCGTATATACTTAAATCAAAGCGTGTCCTTCTTTTCTCTTTTTCCATTAACTTAGTAAACTGTAAGTAAGTTCTTCGTTTTTCTAAGGTGATTTATGACACTGTTGTTTCATGTTTTTATGGTCTTTTCATCGATCTTTATTCATGTTACTTGTCAAAAGTCAAGTGCCTCCTTGTTATTTGCAAAACACTTGTATATAAGCCCCTAGATTGATTAAACGAAGACAGTTTTTTTTTTTTTAAATAATAAAACTTAGTGTAAAATCTTTCTATGACAATCCTCTCTGCACGCAAAGCATGAAAGCAACTCAGCAATAACCACGATGATAACGTGCAATTCGGTTTGTTGGCCATAAATTATTTTTCTGAATTTGTTTGTGCGTGTGTGTGTGTGTGTGTTGTGGTTTTCCAAACAGGTAAAGTAATCGTGCTGATTGCCTTCGACGTGCTGTGGTGACTGTTCACGAACAGAGTTCGCTCTTAATTTGTTTAACAAATTAGATGGTTTAATCACGTGCAAAAACCAGCGTCAATGACAAGAAATTTTGACACCTTACAAAGAATGAGGAGCATTGGTAAAAAGAAGTGTACCTATCCGAAAAGTTGCTAGACAGCTGTCAGTGCCACAAACCACTACTATCGAACACATTTTGGAGAGATTACAGACCACAGGAAGTGTGTAGGATCGCCACCTGGCAGGTCGCTGCACTATTCTTGCTATACCATAATCATCTATTCATGCCTCCGTATTGTTCACTTGCTTGCAAAGAGCATTGACTCTGTCTAGTTCGTTCTGCATAAACTCCTCACCCATTGGTGCAGAACCAGCCACTCTGTCTGCCTATTTATTTAACCACACTCCAGCATACTCTGCGTAACACAAGGATACGCGGCAATCCCCAAGTAAAGAGGAGATAGCACATTTTTGTGATTTTAATACTAGACGTAGGTATTTCTTTGTGTCATAAATTGTGTTAATTGTCCCAGCACTTGATTTGCATTTGCACATCGTATGTTTACAAAGCGTGCTTGTAGAAAAGAATTCAAGACACGCCTCGTGATTGCCAGTTACCCCCATGCCTATGGAAACAATGAAATGTGACACTTAATCACACAGCACATTTCCAGCTCTAAGGAATGCACACAAATCGAGATTGTTTTTAGTTGTCAAAGCTTTTTTGGGCGTAAATGCGGAGATGGTCTTTCAGTTGTCAATGTTTTATTGCGTAGATAGGAGACGATTATTCTTAAATGCGTGTACCCAACTGTGGGATTAACTCAATGTTAAGTTATCAGTTGACTATTTGATAGTGGAATTACGATAGTGCATTGGCTAGATGCTTGTCTGCCGGCTCGGAGGTCTTGAATTTGAACCTGCATTGAGGCGGGTTTTAAAAAATTGCATTGAATAGTCAATTAGTTGTAAGAGGACGGTCTCACATCACTGCAGACGAGTCGCCCTTTAACTGCTCCATTCACCGTCCAGTTTGAAAACTAGAGAAAACCCTTATCAGTGCCAGCAACATCTTGAAGCGTGCACAGGCAAAGCAAAAAATGCACAGGGCAGCTGTTCCACTCTCGAGTTGCAGCTGACAGTTGGAGGTTACAGCCAAAAACAAAAGCTGACTTTGCACTACTTGCACCTTATGTTATGGCAACTCCGCCTAAAATGAGTGACAGAAATTGTTATAGGAAGTAAAGGCAACCGTGACATTGATTACGTTGCTCATCAAGTGCCAGGTGACACTTGGAAATATGGTCGGGGCACTATTCAGCAGACCACCTCGTGTGGTTTTGAGAGTGTGGTCGAAACGGAAAGTCAAGTAGTAACTCCCAGTTGAATTCATCCTTACCCGTATATGACTGCAACTTACACCTGTATGACGTAACCATTCATCATCATCATCATCATCATCATAAACCACTTCTACCGTTAAGCTCCATGGTAAAGATTAATTTGGGATCCGGTGGACGTTAGCTGCAACTGGCTATTGTCATTCCGTAGGGCGTAGAGTGTCTTTAATGATCTTGCTGCATTCTAACGAGATGGCCAAACTTACTTGATCTGCTGTTTCTCGATAAATCTAGTACAAGGTGTCGTTCCCACAATTTTCTTGATAGTTTCATTATTCACTCGATTTCGGATGGTTAAGTTGGCTGTTCAGGCACCTCATCTTGCAGGCAGTGATTTTGCTTATAAAGGTTTTAGACAGTGTCCATGTTTGGCACTGATAGCCTAATGTTGGAATTACAGGTGCTGTAATTCCAACTTCTTTGGAGGCTGAACAGGGCATATGTATTTGCATTGTTGCCTGCCATCATTTTTTTTTTTTTAAATTTTTTTCAGAATGGTTCTAGTAATCTTTTAGGTAGCAGCTATGAGGAAAAATACCATTTGATCGATATAATGAAGAGGGTCTGACTTCAGTGCACAGAGAGTCACCCCTTTTACAGACGCTTCCAAATAACACAAAGGAAGGTTCACGGGGCAGACATACATACAAGCAAGCGGATAAGATCAAGGGATGGACAAACAGTAGTCTAAAAGCGTGTTTTTCCAGCGCCAAAGATAAGGCGTATTGGAGATCCGTTGCAAGAAACATCCATTATGGAGACGTTATCTGGTTTAATTAAGTGTTCAAAGTACTTAAAGCCCTCGTAGATCTAGAGGCGTTGACCTATTAGAAATAGAATGTTGTGTGATGAGAAAAGAGATGTTAAGAATCACTCGTCTTTGTGTAGTTGCACCTAGTGCTTCATTAAAACTGAGTACAGGTTTTCAGTGCTAATGGGGAATGAGATAAAAAGCGACAATATCCCAACAGCCGGGCATCGTGGTCATGGCAAGATAGCAACTAAGTAACCTGATAAATGAGGCTACAATGAAAGGGTTGTGACGACACAAGTGGGACTTGTTTAGAGAGATAATAGTGACATAATCTAAATGTATCTGATTGTGTGTTTGCACGCGTGTGTGTATGAGTGTTCCATTCAAATAATTACATACTTTTGGAAATCCGAAGATGCGAAGTTTAAGTTAAAGCGAGTTGAATATTTCCCCTCACTCCATATATATATATATATATATATATATATATATATATATATATATATATATATATATATATATATATATATATATATATATAATATCTTCTAGGCGCTCTCCGGCTGTAAACTCTAGCGATAAGTTCTGGTTGTTCGTCCACTTTTGGAATCTAGTCCTGTTTCAACAACTGAGTGTTGCGTGTACATTTTGGCACATTTGCATACAGACTGTTGGTTCCTTGTCTCTAAGGCAAATGTACTCTCGACTTTGAAAGAACTCACAGTTAGTCGACTTTTACGACACGCTTTTGAGTAGGCAGTGGGTCTATTCTTGTTTTTCCTACAAAGGGGCTCCGAAACACACACAAGGAATATAAATATATAAATATATGCCCGGCTCGCTAGCGTAGTTGGCTAAACCTGACTTCGCGACGACCGGGTGACGAACTCCTTGTGGTCCGTGTTCACGCCCGGGCCTACACAGAAAAGCTACATTTCTCCCAGATGTACGGTATTTATCATTGAATCAAGGCCTACGGGTTGCGATATCCATAGTACCGAGCCAAAGGGTTAAGAACTTATGGTTTCTGGATAACAAATAATAATAATAATAATAAAATAAAAAATATATATATGTGTACATAGATATACATATATGATTTGCTACTGCCCCTTTGGTAGTCCACCTATAGAAATTCTGCTGCACACACACACACACACACACAAACACACACAAACACACATATTTATATATATGGGTGTGTTTATGTGGGTAGCAGAATCTCTACAGGTTGACTACCAAAGAGAATGTAGCAAAGCTCTCTACTTACGGAATCGGACCTATTGTACTGATACTTAACTTCCTTGCACAACTTAAATTGGAGAATACAGAATCATATGGAATCACGTGGAATCATACAAATCCGCAACATCAGCTCAAATCCTCAACACTTGTTGTATCATGGTGTAATTATTCTGCCTGTGAAGGGAGTTAGTCGTGGTCTGTATAACATTTTGTTTATCAAAAATGTATTTGGAGAAAGCCGTGACGACGCTGGCATCACTACTCGACACACCTGGGCATGTTACCATGGTTGCGGCTCGTAGCCAAATATGAGTGGCAGTGCTGCTTCAGAGAGGTCATAGCCACTATTTTAATATTGCGTAAAACGAAACAAACAAAAACATGTATATATAGGGTGTTCGCAAATTCTCGCTACACTTTGTATGCAGAAAAAATCTGAAAAACCCAAGTATGACGTCATGAAAAATATTATAACATCATTAAATTGTTTAATAATAGTCAGTGCTATGGTCTACCGTTGTTTTGGAGAAACTGAAAAGTACAAACGAAAAATGCTTTATAACAGGTCTTAGAAGTGTCCACCGTGGACTTCAAAACATGGTTCTACACGGGTTTTCATCTTGTCAAATACCTTTGCCAAATACCACGTTTGTTATTTTTTCTTGAGTCGTAATTCTCATTGTCGGCTTCTGTGGCTTAGGCGTTGCGAACGCGCTTCGTAATGCCGGGGTGTCAGGTTCGATCCCAGCTGCAGACGGGTTGTCTTGCGTTGGTTTCCACAGTGGTTCTAAAAGCTGACCGTTCAATGACAATGGCAAACTACTGAACGTAATAATTGCCTAAAAAAACCACAACAGCTAAAAAAAACGTAAGCTTTAATTTTGATTGCTTCCGTTGTTTACAACATTCTGTTTTGAGTTCAAAGAATTGCTGCAGCAGACGACAACCATTCACTGTATACTGCTTCGCGATTTTATTTGACTACGTGATGTGCTTCGTGTTTCACATTTATTCTACGTACAAAGTTTAGTGAGACGTTTAAAACACCCCGTATAACTAATAACAGTTCACATTGTTAAGTTCTAGCTTGATCCATTCATTATACCTTGCGCGAACAGATTAATAAAACAGGGTCAATCGACACAGCGTTTGTGACAGAACGCCTTTACTTAATGTGTAGCTTCTAAACTGTGAAACGTACAATTCCATACGAGGATGTTTTTTAGATGAATTAGAGAATGGTTACTGGCATTAACTGTAACGATTATATTATGCACGAATATAAAGATAGAATAAAAGAACCATTGTACCGATAAGAAAACAGTGACATATTTCTGAATTTATTTTTCTCAATGCTCACCAGCTGTTGACTCTAACAGGAAGTTCTAGCTCTTTCTCCGCGTCTGGACTTTGATCTTGTTCCAAAACTTGCGTTTTGCGTGTAAATCCAATTTTGTACATCCAGTTTACAGATCTCGCTCATTTAAAGGCAGACTGTTCCTCGCCTCTCAGGCAGGAGCGCTATGCCTTCTAAGGAAAACATTCTTGTTAAGGGCGGGGGAGGGGGTCTATTCACCCCCCCCCCCCCCAATACCCACCCTTCAAAGATGTTGCTGCCGAACTCACACGAAAAGCTAATGAATTTAAAAATTTCCCAGTTTAACTGCAGAACAGCCTCTACCGTCTCTGCATGATAAAGCTGGTTTACCACGTCAGACAGAAATACCCTCTCTGTGTATACACGGTATAGCCTATACTCAAATACACCTATCGGTTTTATATTATTTTAAACATGAATTCTCTCCCCTGCGGATATTTCGTAAATCGTTCATGGGATTTCAAAGTTTGTACCGACTTATTATTATCTGTCCCTTAGAAATTTGAATTGTATTTTAAAATACTGTTTGATCGTGCACTCGGAGAGAGCTTTTAAATAACTTCCAGGTAACTGTTTATTCCCAGTACAGTCAACATTTGAATCATAGTAACCTACATTTAGGAAAGCACTAAATTTATGATCGCGTTTTTCTTCCTTAATGAAAGTTTTGAGGGCGAATAGGTAAGTGCCATGTCGCTTAAAAGGACACAATGTTTCCATAATAACTGTAATAGATGGGGAAGTTTATCTAGCGACGCTCATATGAAGCAAAGGAAGTGAAAAAAGGACCCAGTTCAAAGTTGTATTTAAAAAAAACTATGGTAGTATACCTCCCCCCCCCTTTTTTTTCTCCCTCTCTCTCTCTCTCTCTCTCTCTCTCTCTCTCTCTCGCCCCCCCCCCCTTTTTTTTGAATTTTTTTTAAATAACTGATTTGATGACATTGGTAAGTAAAGCTAAAGTCCTTTTTCCATGATTTTAGGCTTGTTGGGACTATTGAGCTAGACCTGTATTTGTATAGACATATTGGCATTTGGTTGGTGATGTTGTCAGCACCACACAGGTTGCCTTTACTTCCCAGGGCTGCACCATGTACCCACTTAAGGCTGGGTCGACCTGTGAGTCAAAGTCCTTTTTGAAAAAAGTCCTGCTCAGTCAGGACGCGAACCCACGACCTACCGATCCTCAGGTGGGCATCTAGCCGCCAACACCATGACGACTCCCCGATGACATTGATTACACTAAGATAAACAATTATTCGACTAACGAACTTAATTCTTTCTTGATTGTGGTTCGTATCTCCTAAACTACTTATCGCGTTCTAAGATTAAACATACAACAAAAACTATCAACTATGACAAAACAGGTACTCTTACCTATATTTACAAATTAAACAGAAATAGATCAAGAGTCTGCCTGCCAGCAAAAACAGCAAAGGGTTAAAGCAAATGTTTCCCTACTTTATGTTATCAGTGCCAAACATGGACAATGAATAGAGTACTAGAACAGAAAATAACTACAAGCGAAATGCGATGTCTCGGCAAGATCACTAATAACAAAAGAAGAGACAGGGTTACGAATACCTGCATTAAAGAGAAAGTCGGAATAAGACCATGTATGAATTATACTGACAGACAAAGAATGAAATGATTCGGTCGCCTAGTGAGAATGCAGCCAGACCAAACTGCATATGAGACTTTTTACTGCAGAACATCTGGGAGGAAAGTCCCACAAACCTCGTTCAGCCCATTTGTAGGGTTATATTTGGGGCCCAGGCGACAGCCGGAGTGGGGCTTTAAAACAACAAAACAAATGCGTCCGACAATGGAACGCAAAGAAATACACTGGAGACATTGATGACCCAGGAAGCAACATTTTGATTTGGACGCCACTTGTTAACCATTACTCATAAACAGCCAAAGTTTTGCAAGTTTTGTTTTTCATAGTCACTTGTCATGGTTAGTTCCATTTTGTTGTTGTCTTCGTTCATTGAAGGAACTCGCTCTTCCTCCTCATCCCTTACGATTCGTGTTCGATTCTTGCTCTTGTAGCTCTTCAGTGGTCAGCTCAATGTTTTGCATTTCTGCAAGCTCCTCTGTGTCTGCTTTCTCGATTCCAAATGCATGATCTTGTCCAGGAAGATAACTATATACTAGGGCTGTACCGAATATTCGCTTCCTATTCGCTTCGGGGCCGAATAGTGGACCCAATAACTATTCGGTATTCGGCCGAATAGTTGCGGTCGGGCCGAATACGAATAGTGGTTACCTCACAACCGTTTCTGGACTGGTGGAAAAAAAACATCAAGACTTCCCACCTTGGTTTATACTGTGAAGCGTTATCTTTGTGCACCACCTACGAGCGTACAAAGTGTCCCTTTACTTCCATCTTGCATGTGTTGCGAATATAGCGTTTTTTAGGTGTGTTGCTGTTGAAACAAAATGCACCACTTAAAAATGTAAGAGGGGCAGAAAAGCAAGTGTTCTAGTGTTGTCGGCTTGATTTCTTTGAGTGGAGTGTCCTCTTCGTTGATTCTTTGAAGTAACGGGAGTTCGTCATCATTTATGGGTGTCGTATCTGTTCTTTCGTCGTCTCGTGGAAACGGCAGCGGCTGAATGTTTTGATCGACGTTCGGTTTCTTGATTGTCTTTGTTGTTTGATCTTCTGGCGTTGGCCGCCCGGCGTCTGGTTTCGTGAGCTCGCGGGGGGGGGGGGGGGGTGCGACTTGTAAGGACGGCATTGTTTTCTTCGTCGGCGGCGTTGTTTTCTCGTCGGCGTTTTTGTTTTTGATGTTTCGCCTTGCGGGTTTTTCATATTGACTCTCTGTATTTGTCGTATTTTCCTGTTTAGTACAGCTGGAAATACCTTAAGTGAGACAAAAAGCTGGCCTAATGCTGACAACATGGAACGAAGGTTTTTCATTTCACACGAACTAATACGTGCTGCAGGAGATCGCAGATTGTGGCGAGGCATAATCGCCCATGCCAGCCGGCAAAGCACATGCTGATGATGATTCACTATTCGTATTCGTATTCGGCCGAATAGTTGGTCCAGCTATTCGTATTCGGCCGAATAGTGAAAATCACTATTCGGTACAGCCCTACTATATACTATTTTAATTTCACTTTAAAATCCTTCCAATACAGTTCCTCGGATACAGTCTGGCCATATTTTTTTTATCACTCGTTACGTATAATTCCAGATACATTCTACATAGTAATAACAAACACGCACGCATGCGTAAGGCATTACGGTTCATTTTCAAGTTCAGTTTCGTATTTAAAGGCCACAGTAAGATATAAAAAAAAAGTTTGTATCTTTTAGTGTTTCTAAGTAGAACGGTTCATAAGTTAAAATATTACTATACACTGTTTTGGAAAGATGATGACATGTAAAGATTATGCTCTTAGTATGAGCAGGTGAGAGAAAGACAACAGACAGCTCTAGAGCTACAGGCAGCAGTGAACATAACGACTAGCTATGTACAGAGAAGTCTGCTCAAATTACCCCAGGAAGGACAGTTTTGTGGTGTTCTCTGGTTCTGTCGCTTTATTAGACCCAGCTCAGCAAAGGAAAGGACCATTTTCACGGTAATGTGTAATCAGACATACGATGATAGACTGATATGTTTATTTACTAATAAGCATTCGGTGATTAATGAAATCAACTCTATGACAGCCCCATTACTTTCCAGGAAATTCTTACTACTCATTTAAAGCCATTTCAGTTATGGCGTTGCTAAAACTGTATGTCTACAGACTTCTGAATCAGAACTGTTAGTCATTTCTTTCATTCCAATATCTCAGACTGTTGAACTTCTTCTCTTTTGGTCTCCCCATAGTTCATTTTTCCCTCCGCCAAACACTCCAGATATTGCCCATGTCACTAAAATTAGCATTGTCTTCCTTCCGACGAGATTTTCTGGCTTGCTGTTTTTTCTTCTTCTGTGTTCGCCGGCTGTAAGCTGTGGTGGAAGGTCCTGGTTGACCGTCCATTTGAACTCTAGCTTTGTGTCTGCGCATGATTTGTGAGTGTATATCCGGTTAATTGGCTTATTTGTGTGTAGTTGGTAAAATGAAAATGAGCACTACAAAAACAGAGACAATGGTGATTAGAGGACAGGAAGGCAATTTAGGAAACAACATTAAAAAACAACGCCTTTAGGCAGACGAAGAATTTTAATTATTTGGGGCAATTTTCACATCCGATGGAAAACTGGACAGAGAAATTAGCTCGAGATGTGTTAAAGCTAATCAAGTAATAGGGCAGCTATCTCAACTGTTGACACACAAGCAGATACCCGGGAATACTAAAGTGAATCTTATTATAACTATTTTTTTTACCGACACAATGCTATTAGTGCCAAACGTGGACACTTACATCCTCCAATGAACGTAAAATTCTGTCAACAGAGATGAAATGCCTTAGAAGAGCTGCAGGATTTTCAAGGAAAGACAGCATACGAGATCACGAAATCAGATGAATGCTAGGAATAAAGCCTGTCTTCCAGGTCATCAAAGAACAACAAATAAAGTGGTTTGGACACCTGACAAGAATGTCCTGGTACTATCTACCACAGATAGCCTCACTAAAACGTTACAATGAGTATAGAGCGAGCGGAAGACAACCGCAACCTGCAGCAGTTGGAGTAGACCGCATAGCACCGCTGATTAATCGTAGGGCATTATTTAGTCCTCTGTCAAGAGACTCTAGGTTTGTCTTGGAGCAGGTTGCAAACAGCGAGTTGTTATACTCTATTACGAGATACAAGCTCCTCAGCGTTTCCTTGTCTAATCCTCAAGCTGTACCTGCAAGTCGCTTCAATAACTGCAACCGCCTCAATGCCTTATTCCTTATGTTTTCAATATGATTCTTGAGGCTCAGCTGCCGGTCAAGTGTGACTCCAAGATATGTAGAGAGCTCTTCTTTCATCACTTGGTGCTTGTCTAACCTTTGATTATTATTCTTCCTTGCTACTTTATATATATATAACATCCCCTGACGGTGTTACCAAAAATCAGATAGATTACATTTTAATACAAAGAAGATGGAGATCGAGCATAACATCTGCAAAAAACCCTGCGAAGTGCAGATTGCGATACGATATCATCAGTTACTATAATCTGAAATTTAAAACTCAAAAAAGTTACCCGAGGACCAAGGCCATTTTCGATTTGATCTCACAAAAATACCAGATGCATAACGTAGAAGTGTTTTTGGAGGTCTTGAGTCTAAAGAGGAAATGACACCTGATGAACTGGCGGTACAAGCTAGGGATATCTTGATAACAGCAGCTAAAGACTCTAAGCAAACATAAACCATGGATCACACCATAAGAACTAATAAAAACAACGAAGGGAACTGAAAAAGAAAGGAGAAACCAATGACAGTAGGATGAAGTATAAATTTTTAACACGAGAAATCCACACAAGAAAGGATAAAAAAGTCAGTATGTACAAGATTGCTGTATTATAGAGCAGCATCATAATGGAAGAGATTTAAATGTTTCAAGGAAATGAAGTTATTGACAAGAAATTTTCAACCTCAGTTAAATGTTTTTGTTCAGGTTGGGAAATACTTTAACAGAATCTAGACAGGAATACTGCAGCGGAATCGTATGATATGAATGACAGTGAGGATATGAATGATATGAAACAGTAACAGTAGAGGCAGAACCTGAACCTTCATTAGATGAAAATTTCATGGGCAATAAGGAGCCTGAAAAATGGTAAATCCCCTGGATGTAATGAGATACCAGCTGAATTGATTAAAGCGGGAGGAGAAGAAAGCATAACTATCATGCATTATGTGAAAAGATATGGAAATATGGTATTTGGCCAAAAGACTGGAAGAGAACTATCTTCATTCCAATACCAAAAAAGGGTGACCTGAAATTATGTACAAACTATCGAACTATTGCCCTGATCAGTCATGCAAGTAGAATTCTACTAAAAATTATAATGACGACTGCATAAGAAAATGGAAGAAGAGATTAATGTAGCTCAGGCTGGATTTAGACAGGGAAGAGGAACAAGAGATCATATATTCAACATGCGTTTAATACTAGAGAAGTGTACGATGTTCTTCCTGTTTTGTGGATTATTCAAAAGCATTTGACTGTGTACAACATCAGAAGCTTTGGGAATCATGAGGAATATGGGCTTTCCATCACATATAGTGTAGCTCATTAAAATGCTCTATCAAGACCAACAAGCAGCAGTCACATCAGTCTGGTTTGGCATCAAGCAAGGAGTCCGTCAGGGATGTGTGCTGTCACCGTATTTGTTCAACCTGTACGCCGAAAAATATAATGAGAAATGTAAGAGATGATATAAACAAGGAACAATATGATGCCCTAAACATCGGTGGTCAAATACCAGAAATTTCGTTATGCTGATGATACAGTATTACTATCAACATCACAAAAGGTTTAGAAAACTTATTAACCTCACTCCAAAGAAATAGTGAAAATCATAACTTATTTCTTAACATAGCAAAAACAAAGATAATGCATACAAACAAAACTGCCATGGAGAAGGAAATATATGTTAATGAGGAAAGATTGGAAGTGGTGGAAAATTTCGAATATACTTGGGTCACTGGTTACCAAACAATGGTGACACAATGAAAGAAATTAAACGGCGACTATCAATTGCTCTTCAAAGACTAAAACAACTGAAACAAAGTTCAGATTTTTAAGAGCATGCATTCTTTCCCATTGCAACATACGCCTTGAGACCTGGACACTTACTAAACAAGCGGAACAGCGCATAAATGCATTTGAATATAAATGTTACAGACAGGTTCTAAGAATATCTTGGGTAAAGAAAAGAACAAATGCATCAATACTTCAAGAGCTGAATATTGAAGAGGGTTGGCTAGTAAAGACAATAAAACAACACTTGAAACGTCATGGAAGTCTAGAGAGAACAATAATGGAGGGGTATATGCCTGGGAAGAGAGGAAGAGTAAGGCCAAGGAGAAGATGGGTGCAGGATGTGGCAGATGATCTCCAGATGGGTGCATCAGACGCAGGACATCTTGCTCAGGATAGGAAGGTTTTCCGAAGGGTTGTTATGGCAGCGAGGTTCCGCGAGGGACATGCTACTGAATGGTGAATGAATGGTGAATATATATATATATACTGTTCAGTTAATTATTATTATTCTCGTATTAATCGCTGAAACAAGGTTTACTCCCATTGAGACCACTATCCGAATATTTATAAGGGAGTTGAGCACTTCTCCTCTGAAGTGTTTGTTCGTGTGTCGACACCCCTGGTCGAGCATTGGAAGGCTTACAACTACCAAAAGCTTCAGGTAGCTTTATCATGCACACATACACACTTTCCATACACAGATACACACTCATATTTGCACACTGCACAAACAGAAGCACACATACACATGCACAAACAAACTCGAGCACACACACACTCACACAAACTTACGCGCGTGCACACACACACACACACACACACACACACACACACAAGTACCCATGAAGCTTAAAACGGCCATTTCAAGTTTACTGATCTTTGTTAACTACGCTTATAATTTAGATTTCTTTAAAGATAACATCTCAAAAATAAAACGGAGCCTTGCAAAATCGAATTTGAAAGCCCGATGTTCTAACGGTCTAGCCACAGACGCCTCATTTCGTCCGTAGAAACTACCTCCCATCCAAACATCCCACATTCCTAGGAGAAAACCTGCATATTTCAAACACAACAACTTACCAAGACAAGTAATTTAATACGCCTGCTTTCTCTTGCAATAAAATCAACTTTCGTTGCAACCTTGTGTTTATGTGCAGTTTCATGTTTGTTTCTATATCCCAGACTATAGGCTGCACAGTTGTTTCCACATGAAGGTGATGAGATGCTTGTTCTAGTCAATCTTGAACGTGGCACATCAAATGTAGCGCTACCTGCGCCAATCACTGTTTTTATCAGCCTGTACACTGCAATCTGCATTAGACAGAGGTGCTTGAGGCTTGTATCGACAGCACAAATGAAGTTACATGTTTTTAATGTGCATGGTAATGTCAATCTAATCACTGATAATGAGTGGAGCTTGAGTTTATCAAAACTCGTGCAGGTTTTGTACTTGTTGACTAAGTCGGGAACTTGAAGGAACAGACTTGATGTTTGCCTTTTATTACAGCTTATTACCGTATCTGTAGGCTTCATTAACTTAATGATGTGATAATTTGTGCATGTCTATACCGTTACAAAGAGACTCGATTGCCATAGCGACCATTAGCATAGGAATGATACAACTGATATGGGCAGAACCTTATTTAGACACCTGCGACATGGGAAGTTTTAAATTGCGGGAAAATATGTGGAGGCGGCAAAATATAATTTTTAGCAGGAAATGGTAATATTTTTTAATTATCTGTTTCATTGTGAAACCCGCACCAAGTTAGTTTGGTGCTATTACTAATTACTGAAAAGAGGGAGTGTAAACTATCAAATTGCTACCTCTGTTATTAAAAACTCAAACACGATTTATCCCCATTGTGATCTAGCGGGGGCACACAAACACACACTCACATGAACACACACACACACACACACACACACACACGAATATACACACACGAGCAGACATGCACACACTAATCACAAAAAAGAACCACACACAAACACATACAGCAATATACACACCCGAGCAGACACACACTCAGACAACACACCAGTAGACACACACAAACAGACAAATCAACACTCGAACAAACACACATGCAAACAAACGCGCACGAACACGCACAAACAATTTAACACACACACACACACACACACAAACACACCAGCTCACACACAAGCAAGCGCAGGCCCACAAATATGAGCTATACCTATGCAAGTTTTAACGGTTTTTTAAGGCTTCTGTATATCAACGACGAAGACAATTTAGCTGTCTTTAAAGATAACATCTCGAAGATAGAACGGAGCCTGGCAGAAGAAATCTCATTTAAATCGAATTTGAAAGCCCGATGTTCTAACTTCCTGGCCGCAGACACCTCATTTCCGCTCTTGGATATTTCCTCTCATCCGAACATCCCACATTCCTTCAAGAAAAACTGCATATTTCAAACACAACTTACCAAGACAAGTAATTCAATACCCCTGCTTTCTCTTGCAATAAAATTAGCGTTCGTTGCAACCCTGTGTTTATGTGCAGTTTCGTGTTTGTTTCTATATCCCAGGCTATGGGCTGCACAATTGTTTCCACATGAAGGCTATGAGATGCTTGTTCTAGTCAATCTTGAATTCGGCACATTAAATGTAGCGCTACCTGCGCCAATCACTGTTTCTATCAGCCTATACACTGTAATCTGCATTAGACAGAGGTGCTTGAGGCTTGTATCGACAGCATAAATGAAGCTACATGTTTTTATTATGCATGGTAATGTCGATCTAATTATTGATACTCAGTGAGGACTTGGGTTTATCAAAATTCGTGCAAGTTTTGCACTCGTTGACTACGTCGGGAATTTACAGGAACGAACTTAATGTTTGCCGTTTATTATAGCTTATTAAAGTATCTGTAGACTTCAGTAATTTCACGATGTGATCATTTGTGCATGTATATACCGTTACAAGGAGACAGGACTGCCATAGCCTCGATTAGTATACTGATGATTCAACTGATATAGGAAGCGCCTTATTTAGACTTGTGCGACAGGTGCAGCTTTAGAATGCGGGAAAATCTGTGGAGGCGGCAAAATGCAACGAATAGTAGGAAATGTTAATATTTTTTAAATTATCTGTTTCATTGTGAAACCCACATCAAGTTAGTCTGGTGCTATTACTAATTACTGAGAAGAGAGAATGTACACAAATTATCACATTGTTATCTTTGTTATTAAACACTCAAACAAAGTTTATCCCCATTGTGATCTAGCAGTCGCGCGCGCGCACACACACACACACACACACACACATGATACACACACACACACACGAACACACACACTCTTGAGCAGACGCGCACTATTACAAAGAGAAGCACTCACAAACACATACACTAATACACACACACGAGCAGACACATATACACACACACAACACACGAGTAGACACACACACATATACATCTCAACACTCAAGCAATAAATAAAGGTCTACTGTGTTCGTAAATTGTTGCTGTGTTCGTCAATTGTTACTGTGTTCGTCAATTGTTACTGTGTTCGTCAATTGTTACTGTGTTCGTCAATTGTTACTGTGTTCGTCAATTGTTACTGTGTTCGTCAATTGTACTGTGTTCGTCAATTGTTACTGTGTTCGTCAATTGTTGCTGTGATTGTTATTCGACATTTGCTTCGTTAATATAAATTTCTGTAACCTATGGTGCCATTTCAATGGGTTGAAATGAATTCCATCCATAGTTGTTGATTTCAAGTTGTACAATAGACATGGCCAATAAGACACCTTTTTAGGGGAGTGCATAGTTGACCATGTTCTTAGTGCACTTGTATTCGTGGCGAGGCGCAGACGCCGTCTGCCGGTGACAGGTTCAATTCCCGGCACGGTAACTATAGCTTTCGATTTTTATGTTGTCTAGTGTGTTCTTCTTTCTTTCTACTTCTTTCTATGAGTGCTTATCAATACACTTTCTGTTACTTCAATAATTCATAACACTGAAACAAACACACATGCTAACAAACACGCACGAACATACACAAATAACAGTACACACACACACACACACACACACACAAACAAACAAACACCAGCTCACACACAAGCAAGCTCATGCCCACAAATATGAGCTATACCCATGCAACTTTTAACGGCTATTTTAAGGCTCCTGTTCTTTATCAACGACGAAGACAATTTAGATTTCTTTAAAGATAACATCTCAAAGATAAAACGGAGCCGGGCAAAAGAAATCTACTTTAAATCGAATTTGAAAGCCCGATGTTCTAACTTCCTGGCCGCAGACGCCTCATTTCCGCTCATAGGATACTTCCTCTCATCCAAACATCCGCACATTCCTAGGAGCGAAAACCTGCCTATTTCAAACACAACTTACCAAGACAAGTAATTCAATACCCCTGCTTTCTCTTGCAATAAAATCAGCTTTCGTTGCAACCCTGTGTTTATGTGCAGTTTCATGTTTGTTTCTATATCCCAGGCTATGGGCTGCATACTTGTTTCCTCATGAAGGTGATGAGATGCTTGTTCTAGTCAATCTTGAACTGGCACATCAAATGTAGCGCTACCTGCGCCAATCACTGTTTTTATCAGCCTATACACTGTAATATGCATTAGACAGAGGTGCTTGAGGCTTGTATCGACAGAACAAATGAAGCTACATGTTTTTAATATGCATGGTAATGTCGATCTAATTATTGATACTGAGTGAGGACTTTGAGTTTATCAAAACTCGTGTAAGCTTTGCACTCCGACTACGTTGTCAGCTTTTTTAAATGGAACTGATGTTTCCCGTGTATTATAGCTTACTGCATTATCTGCAGACTTCATTAACTTCACGATGTTATAATTTGCGTATGTCAATACCGTTACAAGGAAACAGGATTGCCGTAGCATTCATTAGTATAGGTATGGTTTAAGTTATATGAGCAGAGCCTTTTTAGTCATTTGCGACATGTACAGTTGCACAGGCTGGCAATTTTTTAACTCAGAGAAATGTAATAAATGAAGTATATGATTATTTTATGTATAATTTTGAAGCCTGGATTTCACTGGCCTTCTGGCATTCAAATACGATGGTACTAATCGTAAGAAGAAGTAGGAAGGGGAAAACAAAGGGGGAGGTGGGGTGAGGGGTTTAATAAAATACTACCCTGGAGCGTCATTCACGCTACTTCTTTTTCTTTTTCTTCTTCTTCTTCTTCTCTTTGATCTTCTTCTTATTTCTTCTTCTTCTTCTTTCTTCTTTTTCTTCTTTTTTCTTTTTTCTTTTTCTTCTTCTTCTTCTTCTTCCTCCTTTTCTTCTTTTTCTTCTTTTCTCCTACCTCTTCTTCTTCTTCTTCTTCTTCTTCTACTACTTCTTCTTCCTCCTTCTTTTTTTCTTCTTCTTCTTCTTTCTCCTTTTTTTTTTTTTTCTTCTTCTTTTCTCCTCTCTTTCTCCTTCTTCTTCTTCTTCTCCTCCTTTTTTCTTCTTCTTCTTCTTCTTCTTCTTCTTCTTCTTCTTCTTCTTCTTTCTTCTTCTTCTTCTTCTTCTTCTTCTTCTTCTTCTTCTTCTTCTTCTTCTTCTTCTTCTTCTTCTTCTTCTTTTCTTCTTCTTCTTCTTCTCTTCTTCTTCTTCTTTCTTTCTTTTTCTTCTTCTTTCTTCTTCTTCTTCTTCTTCTTCTTCTTCTTCTTCTTCTTCTTCTTCTTCTTCTTCTTCTTCTTCTTCTTCTTCTTCTTCTTCTTCTTCTTTCTTCTTTCTTCTTCTTCTTCTCTTCTTCTTCTTCTTTCTCTTCTTCTTCTTCTTCTTTTTCTTTTCTTTTTTTTCTTCTTTTTTCTTTTTTTTTCCCTTCTATAATCCTGTAATGACTTTCAGTGTCAGCTTCTTTTAGCGTCAAGTTTGGAAGAGGAATGAGTGAGAACCTTGGTATTGCTACTTAGATTCTGGTACTTACTGTCTCGGATACACCATCTGTACATCGCTTGCGTCGTCGACCTCTGGCTCTACTTCCATTATGTCTAAGTGACACGGCTCTCTGGGGTACACTGTCTGGTGGTAGTACTGATCATGTCCAGATCATTTGATTTATTGTCTTTTGACGTAGTTTTATAGTAGTTCTTTTCGGGTTTTGTCATTTCATATCCTGTCTCTGCTGGTTACATTTAGAATTTCTGTTTCGGTTTTTCATTTGTCTTTTGTTGTTAATATCCACGTGAGGCACTGATAGCACAAAGTTGGTAACAATACGGTATCTTTTGATGTCAGTTGTTACTTCTTTGTTTTGCAAAATTTGTGACATTTGTTCAGTGATTTGATTTGCTTTACTGCATCTGTGATCTATTCTCCCTTTGATTCTTTCATTAGATGATATTATGCTCTCTAGAAGTCTTTTGCTTGCTTGGGTTGTTGGTTTTCTATGCATATTTTGATTGGTTCTTCTTTTCTTGCAGTTGTCACAAATTCTGTTATTTGTGTTATTGTTGTTGTTGTTTTGATGTTAATTTTCATGTTGTGTTCTTTTGCTGCTATTCTTAGATTATCCAAGTATCGCTAATAGCTTTTCTCCTGTAGCTGCCATTAGGACTTGGTCCTCTGCACACACACATACACAAAAGGGGTGGGAGGGGGGTGGGGGGTTGATTGCATTTAAATTCCTAATTAATTTGGGATGCTCTACTCATTTGATCTCTAAATGTGATAACTAGCGGCAAGGGTTGGGGGGGGGGGGGGGTGTGGGGGTAACACATTCTCGACGAATTCTGGATTGTAAATAGAACCTTTCTTACATTTCGGCATTTTATGTCAATCATCCATATGACTCCAAAATACAGTATTGGACATGAGAAAAAGATGATAGCAGAAATGAAGCCGAAATCACAAGAAGAATAGGAATTGCAATTTTAAATAAAAAAATCCTCTACAAGATGTGAAATATATAAACATCTAGAGAGGTACAACACAACGAAACATTATCAAATAATATGTAAACTTAACCCTCCTGTGGGATAATGAGACCTGGACAATGAAGAAGCAATTAGAAAATCGAATCGAGTTTCTCTCTGAAAATGTGGTCACTTATAAGAGGAAAAAAATCAGTAAATGACAGAGGTTCTGGAGAAACTAAGAAGGAAACTGCTACAAGAAATATAAAGAGACATGTAAACTATTAATATTAGGGTCACGTTAAAAGACTAACGTTAAAAGCCGAACTGATTGGATCTTCTGACACACAGAAGCATATCACCGCATACCAAGGCACATCTATTCAGAAAATAGTCCGGCCAACTTAATGTTAACAGTATCAAACATGGACCTTTACTAAAACCAATTAGTGCAAAGTCGTAACCGAGATGAGATATCTTAGATGAAATAAAAATATTAAAAATGAAGAAATTATGACTAGAATTCAAACCAGACTTAAGGTTTATTAAAGTGCAATAGATGAGATAGTTTGGTCATCTGACAAGAATATCCTGGCACAATCTGCAACAAAGAGCCATGCTAAACAATAAAATGGACAAAGAACACCTGGCAAGTAGACCACTCAAAAACATGGAATGACGGCATTAAAAACTGTTTTAGAGAAAAGAAAACTAACTGACAGGAGATGGATAAGGAGGATGAGGAAGGAGGAGGAGGAGGAAAAAAGAAGAAGAAGAAGAAGAAGAAGAAGAAGAAGAAGAAGAAGAAGAAGAAGAAGAAGAAGAAGAAGAAGAAGAAGAAGAAGAAGAAGAAGAAGAAGAAGAAGAAGAAGAAGAAGAAGAAAAGGACAACAACAACAAAACTTAAAGGAAAAGTCGATGGCAAGAAACTTATTTGTAGTCTCTCTCTTCTCTCTCTCTATCTCTCTCTCTCTCTCTCTCTCTCTCTCTCTCTCTCTCTCTCTCTCTCTCTCTCTCACTCTCTCTCTCTCTCTCTCTTGCGTTAGCTAGTATCTTTGACATAAAAAGAGACTGGATAAAGTGTACTCGCCTTCTTTCTGTTGCATCATCAAATATCTCTGACACAGTGTACTATCTATATTTCTCTCTCTCTCTCTCTCTCTCTCTCTCTCTCTCTCTCTCTCTCTCTCTCTCTCTCTCTCTCTCTCTCTCTCTCTCTCACACACACACACACACACACACACATACACATACACACTCTGATATCGTTTGCAATTGTCATTTGGTGCAAACAGTAGTAAACAACCAGAAATGTTTACAAAACTTTATAGCAGGTTGAAAAGTAACTATTAACAACAACCTTCTATCGTTTTTAAATGCACACACCTGTAGCAACACCTTATACTGCAACAACAACAACCATGGCAAACCAATACCCCCAAATGTCCCAGTCTCCCAGCCAAACCCAGCGTTACATGCCCGTTCTCGGCAACTAAAAATGAAACAACTAGACGGAGAGCATCTCAAATCTCAATGAACAAAAAATACGTGACATTTCCCCTGCTTTGCTACTTTTTTCGACAACCCTTTCCGTGATGACAATGAATGGCGGGTACTAACGGGCATGTGTAGTGTTCAGTTACTTGGAGACAAACCTGTCACTAAGACCTCATGTTACAAGACGAGCGTCTATTGACACCGTCAGGTGTTATAAGTTATATAGGGGTCAGAGCGGCCTGGAGTATCTGTCAGTATGTTTCAAATGCTCTAGGTTCACATCTGTTTAAAGCATAGTTCAGGCAAACCAGTTACAAAATAACTGTTGCCTTCTGATCTGTCTAAGTTCACATCTGTTTAAAGCATAGTTCAGGCAAACCAGTTACAAAATAACTGCTGCCTTCTAATCTGTCTAGGTTCACATCTGTTTAAAGCATAGTCCAGGCAAACTAGTTACAAAATAACTGCTGCCTTCTAATCTCTCTAGGTTCACATCTGTTTAAAGCAAGGTTCAGGCAAACCAGTTACAAAATAACTGTTGCCTTCTAATCTCTCTAGGTTCACATCTGTTTAAAGCATAGTTCAGGAAACTTAGTTACAAAAAACACTGCTGCCTTCAGATCTCGACAAGGTCGAACTGGAGCCGCAACATTTTCTTCTTCGTCTTCTTTTTTTTCCGTGTTGATGAAATGCCTGGCGGGGTCGGGGCAGGAAGGGATCTCCGGAACGGGCCCTTTTGTTCGCCTAGTAGAAAGTACTTTCCAGTGTCTGATATTTCTGCGGTCTATATTCTGCGTGGTCGGCTCTGTGGCTAAGTCGATGCGAACGCTTCGCTTCGTAATGCCGGAA
The DNA here is from genome assembly GCA_905116865.2 of Candidula unifasciata. Lineage (NCBI taxonomy): Eukaryota > Metazoa > Mollusca > Gastropoda > Stylommatophora > Geomitridae > Candidula > Candidula unifasciata. The sequence continues at coordinate 7,341 of CAJHNH020000515.1, read as the reverse complement.
TGCCAGGTTCGATCCCAGCTGCGGGCAATGCGCCTTGCGTTGGTTTCGACAGTGGTATCAAGAAAGCCGACCGTCCAGAAGCAATGGCAAACTACTGGATGTAACTTGCCTAGATAAATCACACAACAGCCAGGGGCTGTTAGGGTTGGTTCTGCAACGTCCTGTAGAGGATACGCAACTAACTTAATATTCTGCGTGGTCGACCTCTGAATCTGTTACTGTTGTATCTGTATAATATTGCTCTTTGCAATGCTCTGTCTGATGCCAGTCTTGTTACATGGCCAAACCATTTAATTTTCTGTCTCCATATAAATTGAATCACAACTATTGGACTGTATGACAATGCCTTTTAGACGAATACTCACAGCACATGGCGATTCCCTTGTAAACTGCGTTTTGCACTAATACCAACAAACAAAACAGAGAATTTAATGCTGAATATCACTTTCTACATCTATCACTTTATCATGACTACTCCTTAGTAATTCATAAGTGTTCGCACATTCTATACTTATTTGTAGCTAAAATCTGGTTTTGTTTATTTTTTAATATTTTGGAATAAAAACGCTTTACTGATATACAATGTCTCCTATTCCGCTTAAACGTGTGTGTATTGTCTGCATCTGTGGTTAATTGTTTTTAAACGTGATTCCATAATTATGACATACAAGTTTCGATTCAAACTGCAAGCGATTTGGTAGCAGACTGCAGTAACATGATTTCAACAACGTTATGCGGCTGTGCAGTGACGATAAAGGCAACACATTAAGCGTAAAATCAGTTTCGAAAAACCGCTAACATCAAGAAACCCGTGGTTGATAAAATCACCTGTAAAGAATATGCAACCGATATTGCATGGTTATCAATTCAGCTATAATCTTTATGTCCATATATCTACAGGGTCCGACAATTAAGCAATGAGGCTGATTTTATTACGGCCAAGACAAAATGTCATCTATGAATCACAGCATTGAATCGAAAGCGTCTATGATCTGGTAACTTTGCATCGCCGCCTGATAAGCAGGCGACAAACAGGCCACCGTTTTATTGATTTAGTTAGATGTGCATTGTTAGAAATCAGCATGGAGCAAAAAGCCAGCATTAAATTATGTTTTAAACTTAGAAAAACCGCCATTGAGACAGTTGAATTGATGCAACAAGTTTATGGGGATAATTCAAAATGATTCAAAAGTGATGTAGAATGACTACTAATGCAACTAGACCTGGACGCCCCATTTCTGTATATAATGATAAACTCAATGGTCACAGAATGGATACAAGAAGATCGTTGTTTTACTGGTAATCTAGTAATCTTACTGCCAGGATGATGGCAAATGAATCTGGTGTTAATAGAGAGACCCTTCGTAAAATTTTAGTGCAAGATTTTGGCTAAAAATAAGTTGGCAGGTTTGTACCGCATTCGTTGTCTGATGACCAAAAAAAAAAATATCAGCGGGTTGAGTACCCACGAGACATCATCATAACCTGAATGTTTGGCTCCAAAACAAGTGTGTATTCTCAACCATCCACCCTATTCCCCAGATATGTCTCCCTGTGATAATTTTTCATTTTATTTCCGAAATTAAAGTTGCGATTGAAAAGATGCATCTTTGACGAAATTGATGACATCCAAAGAGCTGAAACATCGACTTTAAGGGCCATAGCAACAGAAAAACTACAGAGGTCGTTCCAATAATTTTTCGATCGTGCTACTTACTGTATCAATGCACAAGGGGCTTACTTTGAATAAAATACAGGTTATATCTTCAATTGTCGATTATTCTATTGTTATGGAATTAGTCTCATCACTTAATTGTCGGACGTATATATATATATATATCTATCAATCATATATGGGGGGGGGGGAGGAGGGGGGGGGGGGCGCTGAGTGGTTTCACCCTCTCTTTCTACACCCCCACACACGGGTGCGCACAGACATATAAATAGATAGATAGATAGATAAACATATACAGATAGAAAGATCGAACGCTAGCCAGACAGACAGACTGCCGGGCAGATGGATGGATAGATAGAAAGACAGACGGACAAGCAGACTGCCGGACAGACAGACAGACAGACAGACAGACAGACAGACAGACAGACAGACAGACAGACAGACAGACAGACAGACAGACAGACAGACAGACAGACAGACAGACAGACAGACAGACAGACAGACAGACAGACAGACAGACAGACAGACAGACAGACAGACAGACAGACAGACAGACAGACAGACAGGCAGGCAGACAGACAGACAGACAGACAGACAGACAGACAGACAGACAGACAGACAGACAGACAGACAGACAGAGACAGACAGACAGACAGACAGACAGACAGACAGACAGACAGACAGACAGACAGACAGACAGACAGACAGACAGACAGACAGACAGACAGACAGACAGACAGACAGACAGACAGACAGACAGACAGACAGACAGACAGACAGACAGACAGACAGACAGACAGACAGACAGACAGACAGACAGACAAGATGGATAGACAATGTGTGCCACTTCACTCCCACTCATAAAATCATATCCATGTGTTTGATATACACTGTAACTGCACATTATTAAAGTAATTGTTTATAAATAAGCGCCTTGTCTAGACGTGTGTGCGCTAGTCCGCCTGTCTGTGTGCGCTAACCTGCTAGATGGTGTTATATTTCATCAATCACGTGTCTACTACTATCATGTGTGATGTAATCACAGACATCACGGCATACCTGCAGAGAAGAGGCACAACGTGTCTGGCAGGAGGAAGGAAAACAGAAATGCCATGTGTCATACAGGAACGACACTCCGACATAAACCAGGGCCGCCCTCTAAATAACAGGTGAAAGCGTGAATTTACTCCAACGGGATGAAGTGGGCGGAAAGTTTCTTCTGCCTATGAGAATTGTTTCTCTAACCCAGTCCATAAACTGCAAAATTTGGCCATATCAAGCGTCACGGTGAATTAGTGAGAATAATAGCCGAATGGGCATGAATGAGGCCAGGAATGAGGGGCAGGGGTCGCCCAACACAAAGATGGGCACCTGATATAGGTGATACTTTGTGTAGGAAATTACATTATGTAAGGAAATGCTGCGAGAGATGGAGATTTTTTTTTCAGGGCGGTTGTAATAAGAGCGACGTTCTTAAAATGACCTGCTACATAATCTTGATGAGCCCAATCTATAAATAAGGTAAAGACCCCGCCTTACGGCAGTGGGGTATCGGGCTTATTTCTGTAGACCATTGCTCACGCCTACCGCCATTAGTTCCTAGGACATTACTTGATAATGAATTTGGACGGGTTAGATCTGGAAGTCAAGACCAGTTTTTGAAGGGAGGATTTGAACACAGCACCTTCAGATAGGTACCTGGGAACCTAGTCACTACGCTACTATGACTACAACCCATCACGTCATCATTATCAGCGTTATCATCCTCATCATTCATCATCATCACCATCATCATCATGCATCGTCATCATCATTCATCATCATCATCACCACCACCATTTTTTTTTTCATCATGTTGCACCGTTATAGTCACAGCTTGCTGTTTATTCTTCCATCCCGCTGTAGCTTGTGCAGTTGTTTCAATATATTATAGGGAAAACCAGTGTAGCACTTTGAGCATCTTTCATCAACGTTTGTTTTTAGGGTTTCTTTTGGACGACCTCGCCTCCTAGGACCACTTGTTTTCTATTTTCAAAGCCTAAATGATGGCTCTCTTTTCGCTTCGTTCTCAGAATGTAACCAACACATTCAAGGTTAGGTCATAAATTCACCTGTTTTGACTACCACAGTCCCTTGCGCACACTTAAAAATCAAAAACAAAATCAATAAACATTCTCTTGTGGTTTCTGAGTCGGGGTCTGGGGCTTAGGCGGAGAATAGCCAAACAAACACTAAAATTGAAAATGAAGAGATTGCAGCGGCAAAAAACCCCCACCCCCCCCCCTCCCCCCCCCCCCCCTCCAAAAAAAAAAAAATCCACATTAAACGAACGTTGGTGAGAGAGGTAATGACCATCTGGTATATTACCCACCAAAAGCCGAATGGTCTTTATAATATAAATCTAGCACAAATGCTCAGAAGTCGCCGTGGCGTAGCGGTCGTGGGTTTGCTCCCAGGCGAAGCTGGACTTTGTGTTTTTTTAAATCTTCTTGAATCCCATGTCGACCCAGCATTGAGTGGGTACCAGGTGCAGTCCCTAGAAGTAAAGGCAGCTGGCGTAATGCTGACCACATGACACATCTTGTGCCGATTGGTCTATACAAATATAGGTCTAGCTGTTTATGCCCAATGCGCCTAAAGACGTGGAAAAGGGACCTTTACTGTTTTACTTATTGCCCAAAATGCCTAAAGACGTAGAGCAGGGCCCTTTACTTTTATTTACATATATATATATATGAACCTCTAACAGGCTTATGCACTTTGGTACCTCATTGCCAGCCAGTCAGTGTTTGCTGTATAACGTCGCTTCTGTCAGGTGAGGGGAGTGGGAGGGGGGGGGGGGGGGTGGATGAACATACTGAAGAGAGGATCTCTAAGCTTTAAGAGCTAAATGGTCCTATGGGCAGTAAGAATAATTCTGTGAACTTCCCTAACGAAATTCTACATTTATAGAAGGAGAGCCTTAACCTATCTCGTTTGTTTAAGGTTGTATTTTACCTTTTACAGACACTTGCGATATTGGGTTTCGTTTTACAGTTGAAGGTTTATTATATTCGTCCAGCGTCTATATGAAAGTATTTATTTTCTAGTAATGTTAAGGACTGCAAGAAATGCACACATATAGTGTTAAAGATGAATGCTGGTGACCCAGCAGCAGCATCAGAGGAGGGTGAAGAAGAAACAAAGAATAGGAGACAAAATGAAGAAGAAGAAGAAGAAGAAGAAGAAGAAGAAGAAGAAGAAGAAGAAGAAGAAGAAGAAGAAGAAGAACAAGAACAAGAAGGAGGAGGAGGAGAAGAAGATAGAAGAAGAATGGAGAAGAAGAAAACAGTAGGAGGAAGAGAGAAAATGTGGGAGATTAAAACGGAATATAAGAGGTTAAGCTGTAAGAAAAGAATGCATGAGAGAAATACATAAAGCAGCAACTAGAAACATGCAACATAATCGTAAAGCAAAATGATGAGTTTAGACTTAACATTCTCTTTGTTAAAGATTTTAATACATCGTTCCACTGGCGTCATGGTTGGCTGATAGCTAGAGAGACGAGCAGAATGTTGTTTTTTTTTCTCCAAAATCAGGTTAAAATCCCCAAATTTAATTACCTGGCTCCTCTCGTTTCCTCTCATTGCGGAATTCCCGTCTCGTACACCTGGCAAATATCACGATCTTTTGAAAGTTAGACCCGCAGCACGATTTCAGGTGACTACGAAGATTTTTTTGTGTTTCCAGGTATGCTACAGTGCGGATGATCATAACCTCTAATATCTCGTGTATACGCTTAAAATAAGTTTCATGAAGCTGAGGTATTTTGGCTTTGTTAAATGCCGTAGTGGTCTGAGAAGAACGGTGATGAATAGTACAGTTTTCGGAAAGGGACATAAAGGCAGACCCCCGCGAACGTGGATACAAGACATTGAGGGTGCATTGATTATGAAAGCTCATGCGGCTGAAGAACTGGCTAAAGAAAAAGAGGCTGCCTGACGTACCATGATGAGAGCGACGTTCTGTAAAGAACCAGTTCATTGATGATGATGATGTTACTGCTCTGTTGTAAATGTGTGTTTTGTGTAATAAAGTTGTTTTGTATAAAGTGCTGGGAATAGACACTTAGTAGAGTTTGATTATTCTTCTTATTACTTTGTTCCTGAAAGTATTTGCTAAAGTTTGCATGTTTACAAACTGCAATGATTGTTCCTATCTTTGCCGGATCTAATCTTTACGCGGCTTTAAGGGTCATGTGTGTTTTCCTTTTGACGAGTAGCAAGAAAATGAGGGGGAGGGAGTGGTCTTGGAAGTTCCGGCCTTAATGTATGAGAATTATGAACGTCTTCTTCTTCTTCAGCATTCCGAGCCCTTGAGCTTCATTGCTGCAGACGCCACTCGCCTCTATTCATCTCTCGGGTTGGTAGGTAGGTAGGTAGGTAGGTAGTTGTACCCATCCAGGACATCACACAAGCGATAAACACCTGGGGACACAACGTGCCACCCTGCGGATGAGGTTCACCCATGAAAAGGTCCCAGAAACTCCTTTCAGCCGTCAGGCTATATCTTTGGCATTTTTTGCCCCTGCTATATTCAGGGCCCTCCTGGAAAAAAGCCAGGGTGGGGCTTTAAAATAAAAAATCGCGTTCCACGAAGGGGCTACTAAAACCATCTCTCTGGTTGGTCTTCTTTTTCCAGTTGGTGACACAAAGTGTTTGCAGGTCTGTCTGGACATTATCTCTCCACCGTCTTCTTGAATTTTGAACGTCGTCTTGTTATTTACACAAATAAGTAGATTTGACACTCATACTGCGTTTGTGATTTTACAGCTCAAATAGGAAGGAGATCTGTAAAAGATTAATGCGTTCTTTTACCTTGAGTGCAAGCATACAAATTATGGGGATCATGATAGTAACTAAAAAAGCAATCTGCTTAAAGACAGAATTTCACCCAGTCTTAATTTATTGTTGTCTCAGTGAGTAAGCTCTTCTTCTTATTATCTTAAAACTTGTATGTTGCGTGCACATTGATTTCTCAAATCTGGCTTAACTGTACGCAGACTCTTGGTTCCTCTCAGGCAAATTCACTCCGATTTAAAAGTATGTCCACTTTTAGTTGACTCCAACGACATGCAGAATGGGGAGGCAGTGTCTGTTTTTTTTTTTTTGGGCCCCACCCCCCACAATGGGACCTGAAAACCCACAGGGGAAGTGGGTTTAGTCAAGAATATAGATAGTTTTTTGATTCACAAAGAGTTCCTGAAAATGAGCAAACGGTGTGGCATGGCATGCAGGTACAGCAGATAAGAAACCGATAAGCTTTCTGATTCAATTACTGTGAGGCTTACTGGTGCGAAGATCTTGGATTCGAATCTAAACCGAGGCGAAATTTGTATGTGTGTGCGTGTGTTAAACTGTCCTGAGCTCTCAGATCGACACAGTCTAAAACAAATTGCTAGGTGAAATAATAATATTATTTTTTTTAAATCAAATGATCTCTGCCTCTCTTTTCATCCAACTGTCTTGTTGTCATGGAGACTCCAGATGTCCCCTTTGCCTGACTGGCACGAAGAGTATAGATTAGCATTTTTTAATGAAATGCGAAATATAACATAAAATATGACTACAACGGTCAACTGAGGGATTTGAATGAAATTTCCATTCCCTCAGTTGGGCTTTCTAGTC
>CAJHNH020000514.1:252308-264476 GCA_905116865.2 Candidula unifasciata | reverse complement strand
TGGGACTTTTTTGTGCCGGGTATCGATTTTCGCAATACCTATTAGCGATAGGTCAAGGTCGGGAAATAGAATGTTGACGAATCTTGTGTTGTTTTTAAATGTTCTGTCCTCAATTCAGTTAAAGAAGTTTGTTATTTTAATTTGATTTTGGTGACCGAGAGAGGAATTGCAAGTGTAGAAAGATTAATCCCTCAGTTAGGTGCGGCGATCGTGGCATAAGTGTTGCGAGTGCTACTGGTAATTCCAACGTACCGCGATCGAAACCTACTGCTGGCTAAGTTTGTATCGTGCTATGGGCGTCTCAAGTCGACACTGCCAAAAATGGGTACCAAGTTGTATGTCCTGGGGAAGTAAAGACGGCCGGCGTAATGCTGACCACATTACCGATCTAGTGCCGATTGGTCTGTTTTAAGTATGCTGCTCTTTCCTATATGTCCGATGCACCTAAATGCCGTGAAAAGGGATCTTTACTTTAGTATCACAATGAAGGTTGGCTGCAATGAATTCAGTGGCGCCGAATGTCAACCGTGTAAGTTCCATGCCCCCATTGTGAGGTAAACAGGAATAGGCCCACTGCCTTTCCAACAAGCATGTCGTAAGTGTCGTGTAATTCATTCGAAGTATGAGTACATCTGCCAGAGAGGAAATAAAATAACAATATGCATTACAAATAGGTCAGATATGTAAAACGGATATGCACTCAACACTCAGGTTGTGGAAACAGAAAAAGGACTACAGTCCAGAGGTCAACGAAATACCATAACTTTCGTCTGGGATTTACAGCTGGTGAACGCGAAGAAAAAGAAGACGAAGAATGCTGATTAGTCTATAAAGCAGTATAGGTCCATCACTGTATAGTCGATACCCGCGAAGGCTAACCCGGTCAACAAATGCCCGCAGAAGTCGGATGTGTTGGCCGAAAGGTGCAAATATCGCAGCCATGCTGTAAACGGACACAACGCAATTACATCTTATGATGAACGCCGTAGAAGAAGAACTTTAGTCACTACGACAAAGACGTGGAAAGGCTGCCTAACTTACTAACAGTCAATACGTTTTGATCGCAGCCCAGTCTTTACCCGTGAGCCCCGTCCAACAACAGCCGCAGAAACATCGCCTATGGATGCTAGTGAGCAGAAAAAGCTAAATGGAAAATGAAATTACCCCTCTAGTCAGCAGAGTCCCCTGTCGTGTTTGTGAAATCAAGTGCGCTAACAGCTGTTGTCATCTGTGATTGTCTTCAAAGCCAGCTGACCCGTGAGCGGGATGACTTCTGTTCCCGGTTTCAACACCACGCCAACGTCCATCCCTGGTGGAACTTTTGGAGAAGGGAGTCAGTCATGACCTCATTTTCCTGCCTATTGATCTCGCAGGTCACTGTAATTAGCTGCTCCAGAGAAGAACGTGACCCCGGGAATGGATAGCGTTAACTCATCGCTGATCTCCAATTTCTGGGTTTGCTGTTGCAGTAAGGCGGTTCTTTTTGGTTAGCTCTCAACCTAGTTATAGCCTGACAAAAACAACTTGACTGTCCTTGTAGTTGTAGCTTTTGATGGTAATATCAGACATAAAAACACGGAAAACATGAGAGAATCTGAAGAACTTTCTAGCTCCAATGGGCTGTTTCTCTCTTAAATGGGTGGTTTCTCCCTTAAAAGGGCGGTTTCTCTCTTAAATGGGCTGTTTCTCCCTTAAACAGGTTCGTCTTCTTCAAGTCCTTGCCGTGGGTTGTTGGTAGTCATGCCTATCTACACCCTTCTGTCTCGTGTACTTTCTGTCACCTCTAATACAGATGACATTTCATACCAGGATGTCAGACTGTCCAGCATCCTATCTCTGCATCTCCCCCCAGCCCCCCCCCCCCTTTTCCTTCTTTCCCAAACTCTACTACTGTCGCGATTTGCTTCAGATTTCTTCTTCTCATAACATGAGTCCAGAATGTAAATTGTCTCTTTTTTCTTTTTTAATGCGGGCAATCAGCTTTTTCGGGAGTCAGTTTCTTTCAAGATATTAAAAAAAATTCTTTCTTCTTCTTCTTCTGCCTTTCTATCCCCCAATGGAGCATAGGCCCTCAACCAAATCACGCCAAGTCGTTCTATCCTTCGCCATTGCATGGAGCTCTCCCCATGTCCTCCCAATCTTTCTAACTTCATTCTCCAGCTCTCTTTTTTTTTTTTTGGCCTTCCTTCATTCCTATGCCCCTGTGCGTTCCAATGCAAAGACATTCTAGTTATGCTATTCTTATGTTTTCTCAGTGTGTGTCCTATCCAACGCCAGCGTTTTTTCCTCACCTCTTGCTCCACTGGAGCCTGTTTAGTTCTATCCGAAAGCTCTACATTAGTTATTCTATCATACCATTTAATTCCTTCTATTCTGCGCAGGCACCAGTTAATGAATGTTTGTAGCTTATTAGTAATTGCCTTAGTTGTCTCCATGTTTCCAAAATTTTTAGGGTATCCTTAACACTTGTCTATCTATAAACCACATCTCCTCAGCTTCTTCCAAATAAGGTTTCAGCTAGGCTGTGGTATATGTGGCTTCGATGGTAAAACGTCTGCTTTCATTATAGTCCTACTCAGTCACATTTCACGACATACTTATTAAGTGGCAGCAGGGTTTATCCCCCTGTGACCCTAGCCACAATAGGGCCAGGGGACCCAGCCGGGAATCCATGGAACCAAACAATTACATTTTATTGGCTACATCTGACTAAGTCTTGCGCAGACCAAGACCAAGAGGCACTCAGTGGGTTACATAATTCAGTTTTCCATGGGTGGCTTCCGGGGCCCTATTGTAGAGGAAGCCAGAATACACTCACTGCCTACCCAAAAGCCTGTCGTCGGAGTAGACTAATTGGCAACTTCCTTCAAAGTCAGAGTGCACCTGACTGAGAGGCAAGGAACCAACTGGTGCATGCAGATGAGTGTGTAAAACGGATGCACACGCACACACGTGGATTCTGGAAAAAGACTTTAAAAGTCCAGAAGTGGACGAACAACTATAACTTAACGCCTGAGCTTATAGCCGGTGAGCGCGAAGAAAAAGCAGAAGATAATTAACTTCAATTTAGACTGGGTCAACTTAGATGTCAAGACAAATACCCCCCCCCCCCCCCACCCTCCCCCCACTCCCCGCCCTCCCCACAACAGAGTTAAACTTTTTTTGAAGCCAACAGTTCCCTCATGTATGTTCTGGGCGTCTCATTTTAGTGAAAAATAATAGACACACCCCTACCATTTTTTTCACAAGCATGTCGTAAAATACGGGTTTGCTTAAATCGGGTTCTTAGGTCAAAGGCTACAGATATCACAGCCTAGCTGTCAACCACAACGCAGAGTGCCAACCGCCCTTTTAAGGGCGTATGTGACGTGCACAAGTCCAGATAGGCTGCCAACAGATCCTGCCGAACTGTGGAACGGAGTAGGGTGGGTAGCATTTCTCTTTTAAAAAGAAAAGCTGATCGAGTTGTCTTCTGATGTCACTTTTGTGTCCAGACATAAACTGCGATCATTATCTGAGTTGTGGATATCATAGACAAGAATGTCCATATTTAAGTTATAGAAATGTCAGATTGTTGGTCGTTGTATGTGAAAATAATTTCTCAGCCTTGTCAGGATTATAAATACAAACATAGAACTCAAATTGATGCTATTGCTGCGTTTTGTCTATCAAAAACCACGCTTCAAACAGTATATTAGATTTCCTCATCTATAGTCAGGATACATGTCACATTAGCTGAAAATTATAATATTGTGACATCGGAAGCAACAGACAAACTGTTCCTTCATTTTTGTTGTTGTTCTGTGTTTGTTAAACTGTCAGGTGGGCCACGAAACGATTTTTCCCTGGTTTGATGGAGCCATAAATGTGAAAAGTTGAGGAACACTGATCTAAACTGATGGATAATCCGTGAAACATGTCTAATACAATATCCTGATCGTCAGTATCATCAGGGGCATCCATGTAGAAACAATATAACTAACAATCTTCGAAACTTGTTATCATTCTGTTGTTTCCATTATCCTTCCCGGGGGACATTTCTTTCAGATTTCCAGAGAAGTACCCAGCTCTGCCGGCGGGGGATCGCGCTCTCTGAGACCCCGTGAGACTGGCATATTGTTCCAGTACCACTGTGGAACGTGCGGGTGCAGCCAGGCACTATTTGGAGAGTCAGCGGAGGCAGCAGTGTGTGTTAATTGTACGGGTTTGATTAAATAAACGCTTTGATACCTCGCAGCGGGTGTTTTCCTTGTCGCGCCTCTAGTGGCATGTTTACTAACGACAGATCACTAATCTAAAGGCAAATATTGGATCCGCAGATCAATGAAGGACACGCCAGGGAGGATTTGATTTGTGTGGGTGGTTTATTGAAAAATTGTAGTTGCTACAGTGTGACTTTTGTGTCATCGATGGGACTTCATGTAAGTATTCCGAGGCCCTGTTATGTTGTTTGTGGGGAGGGGGGGGGGGGGAGGGGAGGGGAAGGAGAAGGACAGAATAGAATAGCTGCCCCCTTACAAACATGTCGTAAAAGGCAACTAATTATGAATTTGCTTAAATTGGATGTCGTTGGGCCAAAAGGGGCAGATAATGCAGCCTAAGTCTGGTAGTCAAGTTTCAGCTTCATAGCAGACGGGTCACCCCATCTTTGCTCCGCTCCTGTGCCAACGAAAAACACACAGAATGTTTATCAAGGACACAGTATTAGAATTGCAGTTCATCATTGATGGTAGCAGAAGTCGCCAACAGATCAGCAGTTGCCCACGCGATCAAGCAGCCTAAGTGTCAACAGCAACACGATGTGCCAGTCACCCTTCAATAGGCTAATAATAAAGACTAGAATACATTTGAAAAATGTCTGACTTCCAGCTGAGGATTGGGAGACAGATTTTCGACACGCTTCTCCTTCTACTTTGTCCTGGTAAACCCCAGCGAGGTGCTACCTAAAGATTTGTCGGCCCCAAGATTGCAAAATCTCAACCTCAACCAGAGCAAATTCTTGATATCCCATTCAGTCTCGGAAGAATTCACAATTAGGGCAGTCTTAAAGGCAACCAGCCTTGTATAGCCTGTAGTCTTGTGCGAGTAAGGATCTTGTCAATCTCGCCACTTTCTCGGAGTAGGCGTCTTAGTTTATCAGTTTTATGTATACCTGCTATTCAAAGTTCTCAATTGAGTTTCTTTGACTTCACTTACTTATGTTGAGTTACATATCTCAGTGACTTATCATTGTGTTGAGTTACATATCTCAATGACTTATCCTTGTGTTTAGTTACATATCCTCAGTAAATTATCATTGTGTTGAGTTACATATCTCAGTAACTTATCCTATGGTTGAGCTACAGACCTTAGTGACATATCCTTGTGTTGAGTTACACATCTCAGTGACTTATCTTTGTGTTGAGTTTCATATCTCAGTGACTTATCTTTGTGTTGAGTTACATATCTCAGAGACTTATCTTTGTGTTTAGTTACATATCTCAGTGACTTATCTTTGTGTTGAGTTACAGACCTCAGTGACTAATCCTTGTGTTGAGTTACATATCTCAGTGACTAATCCTTGTGTTGAGTTACATATCTCAGTGACTTATCTTTGCGTAGAGTTACAGACCTCAGTAATTTTTCCTTGTGTTCAGTCACAGACCTAGTTTTCCTTGAGTTGTCATATTCCTAATAATGGATCTTTAAATCGAGACACATACTTCAATAACTTATGTATGGGTTAGTTATAGACCTCATTATTGACATATCCAACTAACGCACGGGCTGAACCGACCTCTGCGAATCTCCTTCCTGCCTCTCTTCTTCTATCCCCCCCCCTCTCTCTCTCTCTCTCTCTCTCTCTCTCTCCCCACAACCACCACCTTTACACACACAGCTAGGAACACAACTACTTACTGTCATCGCTCGCTCATAGCCCCCTCCGCCCATACCACCCCCCCCCCTTTAAGTAAAACCAAACAAACAAACAAAATAAAGCTGTCATGATGAAGGAGTGCACTTAGTCACAGAAAAGACGAACACAAGCACCGTTAAATATCCCCCTGTTAGCAAATTGAATCATCGGCTAGGGGACACAAATGAACGAAATAATTTACATAGAATGTAACAAGATCGTACAAACAAGAAGATCCGACCATTAACCATCGTGTTGCCATATCTACCAATCACCCATGAAATCACAGCGACTATCCCCACCCCGCTTCTTTCCCTACCCCTTTTACGTTGAGTGTCTTGTAATAATTACATTTGCATTTGAGTTTACAAGCTATCTCATGTCACACGGATATGCTGGTTGGAGTCTTCCACGTACAGAAAATAATCTGTTTTAATTAAATTCAAAGTCTAAAAGTCACAGCTTGATTTATGATTATATCATTGCCTATGCCTCCTTTTTATGTATGCTCTTTCCTACCTCTGCATTTGCATACAATCCATCTGAATACTGAAAAGAGACGGTCTCTTGTTCAACGTGACAGCCAGGTTACGGCCCTTGTCTTGATAATTCTGCTGGGTGGTTGTACAACGGGAATGTTTCCTGTGTTATTAGTTTTGCTATCTGAAATTCATACGCCATGTTTTATCTGCTTTCTACCTTATTACCAATTCTGAAATTCTAACCTCTATAGTCTATGTTGTACCGGATTTTCTTGTGCACGTTTGATATCTTATTACTTGCTAAAAGTGTTCACTTTTTGTTGTTGACGTGATCTTACAATCATTTGAAGACAATTTTCTGTACATCGTTATCATCATCATCAAGTATCTTGCCAGCTGGCAGAGGCGTTCATGCATTCCCACATATCTCTGTCTTTAGAGTTCTGGATCAATTCCACTGATGGTTTTCCTCCATGCCACTGTCTTAAGCGGTCCACTGTCATTTCTCTTGGTCTGCCTCTGCCTCTTCTACCAGTTATCTTTCCAGTCGTCACGATATTTTCCAGAGCTCATTTTCTTTTCAAGTGACCAATGAACTTGTTTGTCTCCTTCTTATTTTTGTATATAACTTTCGGATGTAGCTTTTGATTTCTATGTTGTCTAGTGTGTCATTCTATCTTTCAGCTTCTTTGTATGAGTGCCGATCAATACATATTCTGTCCGTTTATTATAACTCATTCTCCATATTGTCTGGTTTCCTAACCCCCCCCCCCCACCCCCAACCTCTTTTGCATCATCCTGCACGTAACTATGCATCAATGAACTAAGCGCAAGAACATTTTTCTACCTGCATGTAAGTGTAGCGTAGACGACGATTACGTAATCGTGAGCCGCCTCCGCAGAGCGATTATCCGGGTGTCGATGATGATGATGATGGCGATGACTCCTAAGGTGCCGCTGCCGCAGAAATTAATATCTAGACTATGGTAATACGTGCTTTCAGTCCGCACATTATCACAGCAGGAATAGAAAGTGTCAAGCCTAGGCTAAAACATATCCTCCATTCGAGAAAGTGACTGAAGGTGACACTTTGTTATTCAATACCCGGTCTGTGGTTTGCCTACACATCCATCCTCACAGCGGCTGGCATTTCAGGTGTCCGCGAAAAGCATTTGGCGACTGTCGATCCTAAACTAGAGCGTCATGCTCTGATAGACGTTAACACTGTCTTCTAAATTGGCGATGTCTTTCAGGTGTTCGCCTCTCATTCCAACCGGGCCCGCCCCCAACGATATATATCAGGCTTGTCACCAGCTTTAAGTTTTACAAAGACTGTTACTTTGCTTGTTATTCCCGTGTAGTGTATCTGAAAGTACTAATTGTTTTGGGAAGTGGTAGCCTGGTGGAGCTGAAGGAATTAAACTAATAATTTATCAACGGGAGCCCCACTTTCATGGGGCCGTTATATAAAAAATATTAGGGCTTTTCATAAACAAGCATGTGGGTGTTATGGGGGAAGGGGGGGGGGGGGGGGGTAGGTGGACTACGTGGTATTGAGGTTTGGTGTCTGCCTAAAGTGCTAGAGGTTCCGAGTTTAATCCCCGGTAAGGGCTGGAATTATTTTTTTCACATGGACTTGGACTTCTTGTAATTCCTCCTGGTCTCTCTTGGTTAGTAAGATCTGACACCCGTGTGCATTGTTGCGCACGTAAAAATCCATTGCCTGTTGGAAATCGAAAAGAGTAGCCCAACGGCGCTGCCCAGACAAAATTCAGGGATCCTCGCCGGTGCTACAGAGCCTGTGCACTGAGCTGAGCTTCTTCGGACTCAGACTTGAGTTAGAAGAACGGAGCACTTACGGGTTACTACCCGTGAGCCATGATGTTGATCAGTTGTTTGAACTTCAAAATTCATAAACCTCATCTTCTCCTTCTTATACTGCACACGGTGTGGCTTTGGTAGTCATGTCTATCTACAACCTTCTGTCTCATGTACTGTCTTTCGGTTTTGACGATCTTTCATGCCATGACGTCAACTGTCCAGCATCTGCTTTTTCTGTTTCCCTTCCAACTTTCCCACCGCCACGACGAACTCCAGTTTTCTCCTTCTCGTGATGTAAATAAAGGGAGAAGATTGTCTACTTCTGATGTGGACTATTAGTTCTTTTTCTTTTTGTCAATTTCTTTCAAGACGTCTTTGTTATTCTTATTATCTGCCTAGAAAATTCTTATCATTCTTCTATTAAACCACATCTATGCCGCTTTCAAATAATTTTTCACTAGCCGCGCAAATGTCCATGATTTACCTACATATATTAGAATAGGATTTACATCAGTTGGTTTTTTCCCCCAACTATTCTCATTATTGTTGAACGTGTGAGTAGACTGTGAGACATTCTTGAGACCTGATCTGGGCGAATCTGATTGTGATGCGGGGAAGAGTGGTATGGTGGAGCGGGGGGGGGGGGAGGGGGGGGAGGCCTAATTGTTTTTGATATGGCGCGCAAAGAGAAGAAGAAGAAAAAGAAGCAGAAGAAGAAGAAGAAGAAGAAGAAGCAGAAGAAGAAGAAGAAGAAGAAGAAGAAGAAGAAGAAGAAGAAGAAGAAGAAGAAGAAGAAGAAGAAGAAGATGAAAAGAAGATAGAAAAAGAAGAAGAAGAATAAGAAAAAGAAAGGGAAAGGGAAAAAAAGAAAAAGAAGAAGAAAGAAAAAAAAAAGAAAAAAGAAAAAAAAAAGAAGAAGAAGAAAGACAAAAAGTCCCGCAATCTGCATGTCCAATGATGTTTACATCTCTATCACCTGCTCCTGAAGCAACCTATCAGCCACTAAATTCGCGTGCTATAATCAGATTGACCACATGAGCAGACGGTGATGTCATCGCGATGGTTGAGGCGCTGTTCCAAGCATTATACAGAAATACATTCATGGTTATGCTTTTAAAAGCTACAGCTGTAATGATAATGATTCTATTGTGTGCCGATTCATGGAAAGGAAAAAATAAACCCATTGAAGTTTATTCATAAGATGTTTGAACCGAATAGGGTTGGAGACTTGTATAATCTCTGCGCCACAGCGAAAGTCGTGGAAAGAAGCGGACAACAGACGCCAAGGAAAGCAATTACGGTCGTAAGAGGCAGTCCTTGTTCTGGAATTAACTCCACTGGGAGAAGAAAACCGCAAGACTAACACATAGAGGTGCATAGATAAGAAGAGATTTACAGAAATGGATCACTTGAAAGGAAGGGAACATCGATGTATTAATTCTTCTTCTTGATACAACGACAGAAGTGAGTGGAAGTAATTTCAAATAAAACATTTGTGAACTTGAGAAGTAAAGAACTAAAAGTCTACATATAAATTAGTCAAATCTGTAAAACGGATGTGCACGAACAACTCAGGTTCTGGACGAGGATTAGTCCATTAACAGACGAGCTACCAGAATTTTCTCCGGAATTTACAGCCAGTGAACGTGAAGAAGAAGACACACAATCACACATACTTACCTTGACATATCCACACATATCATCATCATCAGGTGCCTTGCTGACTGGCGTAGGCGATCATGACTCTCGACATTCCGTGATCTCCTGCAGCATGCATCAGTTTGTGTGCTGAAACACCTCCATGCCATGCAAGAAGACTGTCAAGAATCTTCTCTCGTTGTCTTCCTTTAACGCTCCTTCCACAGATCTTTACAGTGGTCACATAATGTTTTTACCTTTTCTCATAACATGGCCGAAAAATGATGCTCCTTCTGATGTTTGTGAAAAGTTGTCTTAAGGCTCTCGCCTCTTTCAAACCCTCGACGTTTCTCTTTTTGGCTGTCCAAGGTATTTTAAGCACTCTTCTGTAAAACCACATCTCTGAGGCCTCAAGAAATTGTTCGGCCTGCTTACCGATTGTCCAGGACTCATAGCCATATGTTAAAACTGGATGTGTGTAACAAGCAACAATTGTTTTTCTAACCCTCAATGATAGAGATGTATTCATAAGATGTTCTTCATTTAATCAAATGCAGTTTTTGCGTTGTCCTATTCTGTGTTTTTTTTTTTTTTTTTTAATCTCTGTGATGCATCTTGCATCTGATGTTATCCATGTGTCCAGATACTTAAATTTCTGTACTTGCCCCAAAATAACACCATTGACTTTCATTACACATCAGGAATAATTATTTTCTTTGATACCACCATTACTTCTGTCTTTGAGGTCCATTCTTTCACCTTCTACCACCACAATGTTTATCATTTCCTGTAGTTCACACACACATATTCATAAACTCCTACACGATATCAGGCAAACCTTTCTAGAGTTCTCACTGACCATCATCAACGGATGATGCGTTTCACCACAAGACTGTCAACAAACCCGGTCATCGCTCATTGCAGATTCTGTTTTTCTACAGAACAAAGAGCAGATGACAACACTCCTGGGATCG
This sequence comes from Candidula unifasciata, assembly GCA_905116865.2. Taxonomy (NCBI): domain Eukaryota; kingdom Metazoa; phylum Mollusca; class Gastropoda; order Stylommatophora; family Geomitridae; genus Candidula; species Candidula unifasciata. The sequence goes on along the minus strand of CAJHNH020000514.1, from coordinate 253,665 downwards.
TGATCCTAATGAGAAAATGGATCTGTTTTGTTTGCTGAAATGTAAACATTTTGTTCAAGAACGTTCGCACTTGTAATCTACCCGGTTACAAACAGTGTAGATAAATTGCAACGATTCTTTTTGCAGGCGATACACCAAATTTTAGTTTGACGAAATTGCTTAGGCATCTTTATAAAGATTGGCTACGAGTGTTCCTAAGACTGACTCCATAAATATTACGTACTGAGACTGCAGTCTCTTCCACAGTTCAACTCTCGTTCCACTTTCTGGAAGCAACGAGAATAGTTAATTTAGTTTTTTTTTTTTTTTTTTAAATTAACTGTCCACCATTGCAGTGAAACTCTTGCACTCGAGGATCGTGTATTTGTTAAACACAGTTATCTCTAAGAGTGCTCACGGCCGCTTTTCTTTTCAGTTTGAGGTTTGATGTTTGTGTTTGAACAACGGATCAACAACATGGCACACGGGTGGTAACCCATAAGCGCTCCGTTCTTCTTCTAATTCAAGACTGAGTCCGAAAAAGCTCAGCACAGTGCACAGGCTCTGTAGCACCGGCGAGGATCCTGAAATACTTTGGGTAGCTTTTTAAACTCAAAATTTTGCCCGTTAGGCTACCTTTTCTATTTCCAGTTGCCAAGGAATTTCTCTAGGTGTGCAACAATGCTCACGGTGTCCAATCTTTCTAGGCAGAAACTAGGGGAAATTACTAGGAGTCCAAGTCCACGTGAAAAACATGCCAGCTCTTAGCGGGGATTGAAACATGAACCTCTAGAACTCGAGGCGGACGCCATAACTCGAGACCGCGCAGCCACCCCCCCCCTCCCCACCCCCACTCTTCTTTTAAAAGTGGTGTGAAAGGCTATCTGCCCCCACCCCCCCCCCCACGCCCTTTCATCTAGTTTTTGTCCCTCTCTTTGTCACACAACTAGCAAAATACATGAAAATACGGTACATTTCAAGAAAATCACCCCATCACGCCAGGGACGAGATTTTGCCCCGGCTCCCATTCATGCCGTGGCGGTTCCTACGGGCTGTCATATGTTCAAGGGGTGTTAGGATATGCGGTTCTTTGCTTCGTCGTCTATACACACCGTGCGGAAAACCTTCTCCTGTTGGTTCGAGGCCCGACACGAAAGTGTGGAGCTATCTTTCATGGCAGATGACATTGAGAAACTCTTTGTGTGTGTGCATGAGCGTGTGTTCAACTACTTTTCTTTACTGAGCCAACTACGTATCTTGAGCAACTGTCACTGCTTTGGGAATTGGTTATATTTTAAGGGAGGTGGTGGGTCAAGTCCCCAAGTAAGTCGATAGTGATAGCATTGAAGAGCGAACGCACGACGCAAGTGACGCCCCT
>CAJHNH020000514.1:214808-247308 GCA_905116865.2 Candidula unifasciata | reverse complement strand
TAAGTAGTTTATCGCGCGGTTTACAGCGATCCGCATTTAGAATTTAGATAAGAATGAGCAGGTTTTTTACATTTATCAAGACAATATAATATCTGCTCTGTCTGTATATGACTAACCCACCCCCCCCCCGCTCCCATCTCCCTCCCCCCCCCCCACACACACACACACATACACATGTCCCCACCTTTCCCGTGTTATTACGTCCGTCCCCTCCGGTTCATTCTTGGCTGTTTTTGTGTGTGCCCTTATTTAAGTTTTACAGTAATCATAAAATGTGAAATTACTCTTGTGACAAGAGTAGTTAGCCCATAAAGTGTAGGACTGATAAAGTTATGACTGGGGATATGTGTAAACAAACTGGGGCTCTCAAACTAATGGAGTGTATTTAATTGCTTTCGTGTTATTTTATGGGATACTATTCGTGACTATTTCACTTTTCTTCTGCATTTCTAGCCGCCAGTAAAGCATAACTGTGTAAATGCTGTTTTTATCAAATTTCGATGATTTTAAACTATATTTAAATGTTATAAGATATGTTTCTTTTGGCATGTTTCTTCTTCTTCGCGCTCACTGGCTGTAAACTTAGGAGGAAAGTTTTTGTGGTTCGTCCTCTTCTGGGCTTTGATCGCGTTTCAGAACCTGAAACTCTCCTTAGCCTATGTCCATCAGTTGCACTGGACGCCTATGTCCATCAGTTGCAATGGACGCCTATGACCATCAGTTGCAATGGACGCCTATGACCATCAGTTGCAATGGACGCCTATGTCCATCAGTTGCAATGGACGCCTATGACCATCAGTTGCAATGGACGCCTATGTCCATCAGTTGCAATGGACGCCTATGACCATCAGTTGCAATGGACGCCTATGTCCATCAGTTGCAATGGACGCCTATGTCCATCAGTTGCAATGGACGCCTATGTCCATCAGTTGCAATGGACGCCTATGTCCATCAGTTTGCAAATGGACGCCTATGTCCATCAGTTGCAATGGACGCCTATGTCCATCAGTTGCAATGGACGCCTATGTCCATCAGTTGCAATGGACGCCTATGTCCATCAGTTGCAATGGACGCCTATGACCATCAGTTGCAATGGACGCCTATGTCCATCAGTTGCAATGGACGCCTATGTCCATCAGTTGCAATGGACGCCTATGACCATCAGTTGCAATGGACGCCTATGTCCATCAGTTGCAATGGACGCCTATGTCCATCAGTTGCAATGGACGCCTATGACCATCAGTTGCAATGGACGCCTATGTCCATCAGTTGCAATGGACGCCTATGACCATCAGTTGCAATGGACGCCTATGTCCATCAGTTGCAATGGACGCCTATGTCCATCAGTTGCAATGGACGCCTATGACCATCAGTTGCAATGGACGCCTATGACCATCAGTTGCAATGGACGCCTATGTCCATCAGTTGCAATGGACGCCTATGTCCATCAGTTGCAATGGACGCCTATGACCATCAGTTGCAATGGACGCCTATGACCATCAGTTGCAATGGACGCCTATGTCCATCAGTTGCAATGGACGCCTATGTCCATCAGTTGCAATGGACTAGATGCGTGCAAGTTTAAGGCGTGTTCAGTCTACAGCCAGCTTTTCCTTGGTCTACCCCTTACCCTCTTTTCTTCTACAGAACCCCCAGGAAATCATGGCAATGAAAATAATCTCTGCTTATACAAGATTTATTGCCTCGTAACTAGTATATTATGAAATTATTTGGTCTATAAGCTTATTATACTTCCCGGACAAGAGCGTTTTGGGGCGCATTAAGTACTTTCTTATTGTCAAAGCTCCTTTGTGTGCCCCGACAATTTTGAGTTATGATATTTAATCTTCAGGGCATGTTGTATAGTTCTCATACAAACGGATGTAAATCAAAACCTGGTTTGCCAGACTTGGCGTCTTTACAGCTGATAACAAGTAATTTTTGCTGGTAAACGCGATACATTGTGGTTGAGGAAAAGGAGGGGGGTGGGGAGGGGGGGGGGACGTGGACAGGCGTTGGACTGCCAGAATGATTAGGTTTTGTGTTGGTTTAGTTGACTATCTCTCTGTTAGTTTGTCTGTGTTGCTAATGCAGCAGCAACTGCAGTAGTAGTAGTAGCAGCAGCAGTAATAGTAGCAGCAGCAGCTTTTTTAGTAGTAGTAGTAGTAGTAGTAGTAGTAGTAGTAGTAGTAGTAGTAGTAGTAGTAGTAGTAGTAGTAGTAGTAGTAGTAGTAGTAGTAGTAGTAGTAGTAGTTAGTAGTAGTAGTAGTAGTAGTAGTAGTAGTAGTAGTAGTAGTAGTAGTAGTAGTAGTAGTAGTAGTAGTAGTAGTAGTAGTAGTAGTAGTAGTAGTAGTAGTAGTAGTAGTAGTAGTAGTAGTAGTAGTAGTAGTAGTAGTAGTAGTAGTAGTAGTAGTAGTAGTAGTAGTAGTAGTAGTAGTAGTAGTAGTAGTAGTAGTAGTAGTAGTAGTATTAGTAGTAGTAGTATAGGTAGTAGTAGTAGTAGTAGTAGTAGTAGTAGTAGTAGTAGTATTAATAGTAGTAGTAGCAGTAGTAGTAGTAGTAGTATTAGTAGTAGTAGTAGTAGTAGTAGTAGTAGTAGTAGTAGTAGTAGTAGTAGTAGTAGTAGTAGTAGTAGTAGTAGTAGTAGTAGTAGTAGTAGTAGTAGTAGTAGTAGTAGTAGTAGTAGTAGTAGTAGTAGTAGTAGTAGTAGTAGTAGTAGTAGTAGTAGTAGTAGTAGTAGTAGTAGTAGTAGTAGTAGTAGTAGTAGTAGTAGTAGTAGTAGTAGTAGTAGTAGTAGTAGTAGTAGTAGTAGTAGTAGTAGTAGTAGTAGTAGTAGTAGTAGTAGTAGTAGTAGTAGTAGTAGTAGTAGTAGTAGTAGTAGTAGTAGTAGTAGTAGTAGTAGTAGTAGTAGTAGTAGTAGTAGTAGTAGTAGTAGTAGTAGTAGTAGTAGTAGTAGTAGTAGTAGTAGTAGTAGTAGTAGTAGTAGTAGTAGTAGTAGTAGTAGTAGTAGTAGTAGTAGTAGTAGTAGTAGTAGTAGTAGTAGTAGTAGTAGTAGTAGTAGTAGTAGTAGTAGTAGTAGTAGTAGTAGTAGTAGTAGTAGTAGTAGTAGTAGTAGTAGTAGTAGTAGTAGTAGTAGTAGTAGTAGTAGTAGTAGTAGTAGTAGTAGTAGTAGTAGTAGTAGTAGTAGTAGTAGTAGTAGTAGTAGTAGTAGTAGTAGTAGTAGTAGTAGTAGTAGTAGTAGTAGTAGTAGTAGTAGTAGTAGTAGTAGTAGTAGTAGTAGTAGTAGTAGTAGTAGTAGTAGTAGTAGAACTAGTTGTTGTTGTTATAGTATAGACATTGTAGTAGTAGTAGTAATATTAGTAGGTGGAGTAATAGAAATGGATATGCTAGTAGTTGTGGTAGTAGTAGCAGTGATGGTGTTAGCAGCAGCAGTACCAACAGCTGCAATAGTAGTCGCTTTTGTTGGTTTTGTTGTTGTTGTCGTGCTGTAGTATTAGTAGTAGTAGTAGTAGTAGTAGTAGTAGTAGTAGTAGTAGTAGTAGTAGTAGTAGTAGTAGTAGTAGTAGTAGTAGTAGTAGTAGTAGTAGTGGTGGTGGTAGTAGTAGTAGTAGCAGTAGTACATATAGTAACATAATTTGTAGCAGAAGTAACGCAAAAAACAAATCATTAGAACACATTCCTCTTTGCTACACTGTTACGCGCTCTGATATCCCAAGTGATATTTGAATGATACTTCTAAGAACAATCCTTGGATCAGAATGTAAACCATGGGCTAGAGACAGCCAAAACAACACGTAATAAAGTAACATGCCACGATCGTGGAGCAAATACGTGACGCTGTGTCCTGACTAAAAGCTATGAGTAATGTACCTCTGTGCCACCGCTGACACGACGCACCCGCATCTGGCACAACACCGCAACCTGCAATAAATACAATGTCCTTTTTCGAGGAATGCAAAATATGTCATTACCGTTTGTGGTTACATATTTACAAAATTGCAACGCTACTACTGTGGATTGTTTTTTTTTTTTTTTGGAGCTTTTGAAGAGTAATGACGTGCACTGGAAAGTTCCGGCTTTGTCATGGAATGATAGTAGAGGACGTTCACATTTCTTTGTTTGATTGGCTGTTGTGTGGCTGAGTTTTTTTTTTTTAAAAAGGGAGTTGTTGGTGGGGGTGGGGGGGGGGGGTGGAGGTGGGAGGGATGCATTTAAGAGCAGAATTGAATGCAAACGTATACTGTCCCCTTCACACGGAAATTACTATATTTTTAAGTCAACTTTAAAAGTTGATTTACGTGTATTTTATACTGATTATGCAAGTTCATATTAAAGGCAAAATTAGAGGAAATTTATAGTGTAGTGGGAATATTAATCAAACTTGATATGCCAAATTTGCATGGAGCATAAAAACAAAATTATCCTAAATTGTCAGAGTTAGAAGGAAACTAGTATGTCAGTGTGGCAAGGAAACTATTATATCAGTGTTAGAAGGAAACTATTTCAGTGTGGCAAGGAAACTATTATATCAGTGTTAGAAGGAAACTATTTCAGTGTGGCAAGGAAACTATTATATCAGTGTTAGAAGGAAACTATTTCAGTGTGGCAAGGAAACTATTATATCAGTGTTAGAAGGAAACTATTTCAGTGTGGCAAGGAAGCTATTATATCAGTGTTAGAAGAAAACTATTGTGCCAAAGCTAGAAGGCAAACTGTCGGGTTAGAAGAGAACTATCATGTCAAGATTAGTAGAAAAATGTCATAGGACATTTAATAGGCAACTCTCATATCCCAGTTACAGTGACAACATAGGACATTTAATAGGCAACTATCATATCCCAGTTACAGTGACAACATAGGACATTTAATAGGCAACTCTCATATCCCAGTTACAGTGACAACATAGGACATTTAATAGGCAACTCTCATATCCCAGTTACAGTGACATAGGACATTTAAATAGGCAACTCTCATATCCCAGTTAGTGACAACATAGGACATTTAATAGGCAACTCTCATATCCCAGTTACAGTGACAACATAGGACATTTAATAGGCAACTCTCATATCCCAGTTACAGTGACAACATAGGACATTTAATAGGCAACTCTCATATCCCAGTTACAGTGACAACATAGGACATTTAATAGGCAACTCTCATATCCCAGGTTACAGTGACCAGGAAACTGTTATGTAATTTTTAGAAGGCAGTTAACCATCTACTCAAGACTAGAAAAAAAAATTTACCATCTCAAGATTAAATTTTGAAACACACACACACTAAAACACACACACACACACTAACACACACTAACACGCACTAACACACACACCCACACACACACTAACACACACTAACACACACTAACACACACACACACTAACACACACACACACTAAGACACACTAACACACACACACTAACACACACTAACAAACACACACACTAACACACACACACACACACTAACACACACTAACACACACACACACTAACACACACACACGCACTAACACACACTAACACACACTAACACACACTAGCACACACACACTAACACACACACACACTAACACACACTAACACACACTAGCACACACACACTAACACACACACAAACTAACACACACTAACACACACTAACACACACACACACTAACACACACTAACACGCACTAACACACACACCCACACACACACTAACACACACTAACACACACTAACACACACACACACTAACACACACACACACTAAGACACACTAACACACACACACTAACACACACTAACAAACACACACACTAACACACACACACACACACTAACACACACTAACACACACACACACTAACACACACACACGCACTAACACACACTAACACACACTAACACACACTAGCACACACACACTAACACACACACACACTAACACACACTAACACACACTAGCACACACACACTAACACACACACAAACTAACACACACTAACACACACTAGCACACACACACTAACACACACACACACACACTAACACACACACACTAACACACTCTAACACACACACACACACACTAACACACACTAACACAGACACACACTAACACACACTAACACACACACACACTAACACACTTACACACACACTAACACACACTAACACACACACACTAACACACACACTAACACACACTAACACAAACACACACACACACACACACACTAACACACACACACTAACACACACACACTAACACACACTAACACACACTAACACACACTAACACATACACACACACTAACACACACACACTAACACACACACACACTAACACACACACACACACTAACACACAAAAACACACACACTAACACACACTAACACACACACACTAACACACACACTAACACACACTAACACACACACACACTAACACACACACACACTAACACACACTAACACACACACACACACTAACACATACACACACACACACGCACACATCAAATTTAGAAGAAGCGTATCGTGTCGAAGCTTCAAATAAAGACTATAATGTCGGAAGAAAAGACTATCTGTCTGGTCAAGGCTGGAGAGAAATTTCATGTAAAGATGTGAAAGAACACGTCATGTTAACATAAGAAGAAAAGTATCATGACACGTTTACAACAACAACAACAACAACAACAACAACAACAACAACAACAACAACAACAACTACAACAACAACAAAAGCTGTTATGTCATAGTTAAAAGGAAACTGATTATTGGATCAAGGCTTGAAGAAACAGATCTCGCGAAAGTTAGAAGGACATTTTCATGTGATTATGGACAATTATCATCGCAGCACGCTGGGCTGATCCATAAGTGCTGTAATCTCCTCCTCAAAAGTTCCACAAGTGTAAACCCACTGATGTTGATATCAAAAGGCTTGAGCTTTTGTGACAAGTTCATTTATTGCTGTCCCATGCCCTCCCCCCCCCCCCCCCCCCCCCCCGCCCATTTCCATCAGCATGTACAGGGATAGCGAGTCTTACCGTTTGCCGTAGAAGCCTTTCACAGAAAGTTCTGCGCATAGTATTCATAGCATCGCTTTCTTCCAGCCATATTAACCGCAGTGTCTGCAAAATATTCTATACGCTCGTTGCCTCGAATACCCGCATGAACCAACATAACAATGGTTAGGCTGGCCATTGGCGAAGTGCTTAGTAAGACTATTCATTCTTGTCTGATAAGCCTAGCCTAGTTTTTCTTAAACATATTTATTGCATTACCAAAGCCTAGCCTAGTTTTTCTTAAACATATTCATTGCGTTACCAAGTATACACGCGCGTGTGAACTCTTGAGTATCCATTGATGCTCTCTTCCCCCATCCTCTTTATTTTCCCCTTTTTTTTTAACAGCCACAGTTTCCATCATAAGGCTGATAGTTGTAACAGTCAAAGCACCATTCATCTACTTTAAACCCGACCCTTAGCTCACTGTGCACGCCCTTCGCTGTCCCCGAATTACTTTCATGTCAAAGTTACAATGAAACTGTCATCCCTAAGTAAGAAAGAAAGGTAAAAGTATTGGAGGGCTCCACACGCCCAGCCCATATACACACTAGCTCACTTCTGATTGGTAGTTTCTGAACCTGTCACCTTGGCACAAGGTTACGGAAGTGTTCCGCAATGCCGTTGATATCGCCTGTTGTATACTTCAGCCAGCGCTTTTAACGATCGAAAAACAAATGAATGAACAAACTGGTCCTAACACAACCCCAGCTAGAGAGAGCTGCAACCTATGTCACAGGCATTCTCTTTCTCGGAATGAAGCTTAAATGCAAGACATCACAGAAAGCAAACAAAAAGAGCAGGACAAACCCGTAACCTTCAGGAAAGTCGACCAGCGCAACCAATTTGTGAATGAAAAGTGACCTACTCTATTTATGAGATTAACGTCCACATAACCGAAAGAAACTATCTTGCCAACTTTTATGAATTACACACTCGCCAGCCAACAAAAGCCTTTTAACATTCAGTCCTTTCCTTTTGAAAGGTTAAAGACCCCCTTTACTTCAGTGGCACATCGGGCATATGATGCTAGATCCTTAGTGGGTGATGCAGACGACATCATGATGGCCGCCATTACATCCAAGAAAATTCCCTGGGACAGATTTTAGGCTGGGCCGACCTCGATGCCAAGGTCAATTAAAACAAAAATCCGCTGGCCTCTTCCCTGACCCAGAAGCTCCCGTGATGTAGCGGCTAGACACTCGCGTGCGGATCAGAAGGTCGTGGAATCAGATGCTAACGGTATTTGATTTAAAAAAAATATGATCTTGGCCTACAGGTCGACCCAGCCTTGAGTAGGTGCCAAGTGACGCCCTCTGAACAAAACGGCCTGTATGATGCTGACCACATTACCAACTAAATGACGACTAGTCTATAAAATATAGGTCTAGCCCTATATGCCCAATGCACCTAAATGTTTGGAAAAGTCCTGTTTACTACCCTAATTCACTTCAATTATTCTTGTCTACGAAACACACCCCTAGTTTTCCCAAAGTGGGCGTTGCCTGATAATATAGCATAACTGCCAGATATAGCATAATTGTCTTCTGACGCACACGTGCTCCGGGTGTATCATACATTATTATTTGACACATACAACAAATATAACCGTGTCAGGCGACTCTGATTGTCACTTGTAGACGGCAACGTGATCAAATGCAGGCCACTGTTAGGGGACACCGCCGTGGAAAATGGGACACCGCCATGAATGTGCTCACAGAGCTGTAGTCTCAAAGGGCAGCGATTCTGTGTGATCACAGAGATGTGGTCAAAAAGGGCACGATTCTGTGTGCTCACAGATCTGTACTCACAAAGGGCAGCGATTCTGTTTGCTCACAGAGCTGTAGTCACAAAGAGCAGCGATTATGTGCGCTCACAGATATGAACTCACAAAGGGCAGCGATTCTGTGTGCTCACAGATCTGTACTCACAAAGGGCAGCGATTCTGTGTGCACACATATATGTAATCACAAATAGCAGCGATTCTGTGTGCTCACAGATCTGTAGTCACAAAGGGCAGCGATTCTGTGTGCTCACAGATCTGTAGTGACAAAGGGCAGTGATTCTGTGTGCTCACAGAGCTGTAGTCACAAAGGGCAGTGATTCTGTATGCTCACAGAGCTGTAGTCACAAAGGGCAGTGATTCTGTGTGCTCACAGAGTTGTAGTCATAAAGGGCAGCGATTCTGTGAGCTCACAGAGCTCTAGTCATAAAGGGCAGCGATTCTGTGAGCTCACAGAGCTGTAGTCACAAAGGGCAGCGATTATGTGTGCTCACAGAGCTCTAGTCATAAAGGGCAGCGATTCTGTGTGCTCACAGAGCTGTAGTCACAAAGGGCAGCGATTCTGTGTGCTCACAGAGCTGTAGTCACAAAGGGCAGCGATTCTGTGTGCTCACAGAGCTCTAGTCATAAAGGGCAGCGATTCTGTGTGCTCACAGAGCTGTAGTCATAAAGAGCAGCGATTCTGTGTGCTCACAGAGCTGTAGTCATAAAGGGCAGCGATTCTGTGTGCTCACAGAGCTGTAGTCATAAAGAGCAGCGATTCTGTGTGCTCACAGATCCGTAGTCACAAAGAGCAGCGATTCTGTGTGCTCACAGAGCTGTACTCACAAAAGGCAGCGATTCTGTGTGCTCACAGAGCTGTAGTCACAAAGGGCAGCGATTCTGTGTGCTCACAGAGCTGTAGTCATAAAGAGCAGCGATTCTGTGTGCTCACAGAGCTGTAGTCATAAAGGGCAGCGATTCTGTGTGCTCACAGAGCTGTAGTCATAAGGAGCAGCGATTCTGTGTGCTCACAGATCCGTAGTCACAAAGAGCAGCGATTCTGTGTGCTCACAGAGCTGTACTCACAAAGGGCAGCGATTCTGTGTGCTCACAGAGCTGTAGTCACAAAGGGCAGCGATTCTGTGTGCTCACAGAGCTGTAGTCACAAAGGGCAGCGATTCTGGCGACGACCTGCTGTACCCAGGAGAAATGTAGCAGGAGCTTATAAACTGAAAAAGTGCAATTAACGTATTATTAGAATTCAAAATCATCTAATAGTTAGGCCATTTAACAAGACTGGCATCAGACAGAGCACCACAGAGAGCAATGTTATACAGATACAGTGGTAACAGACCTATAGGCCCACCATGGAGAATATGAACCGCAGAAATATCAGAAATACTGAAAAGTACCAAATAGGAAGCTAACAAAAGGGCCAGTTCGAGGGATCTCTTCCTCCCCTGACGCCGTGAGGCATTTCAGAAGTTGAGAAGAGATGGAAGAAGAAAGAAAGAGAGAGAGAGAGAGAGAGAGAGAGAGAGAGAGAGAGAGAGAGAGAGAGAGAGAGAGAGAGAGAGAGAGATATGCACTCAGTTTCAAAACTGCTCACCCCCCGCCTCCCCCCCCCCCACCCCTTTGAATCATGCCCCACCCATACCCCCACCCCTAGGTGTTGGAGACGTGCATTACAGTGATGTCTTAAAAGTTGCAAACGGCCACACACGCACACACACACACAAACGGTATATAGATATGTTATGTAACAAATATTATGTTCGTGTCTTTCATACGATTATTGCGAACAACCTATTAAAGTTAACATTATGAGTTATCTTTATCATCACATATATCTTCCTACAACATGTGCATTTTATTGCTAACATTTTCCCCAGAACATCAGTTTTCCAAGTCTTTTCTAATACCTTTTTTACTTGACGTATTTTAACATACCATACACTGCCCAATTTATTGCCACATTTCTTTCTTGCCTATTGTCTCTCTTGTATTTATTTAACCGGTATAATCGCGATTAAAAGAGACAAAATTATCTTTTAAAAAAACACACACTTTCCATAATGTGATTGTAAAAGGCAAACAACCATTATGAATGTACGCAAGATAAATCAGTGTCTAACAACATTGCAGTGTAATTTGTGCATTACAATAGAAAGAAATCCTAGACGAAGCATAATGAATGAACACGTCAGACTCAAATAAATGTCACCTCTTGTTTCAGAATTCCAATTGTCGATACTAACAGGGACATACATTTGGTTTAAATTAGATTTTTTCAAGTCTGTGTAAATTTGGATAAATCTTATAAATGTTCAATGGATTTACAGTGGATGAAGTTTTCTATCAAATTTTATTGCATTGAAATGTCTTGAAAGATGTGCATTCGTTTGTGTATTCAATATGATCTCTACAGTACATGCTGAATTATCTTGTAATGTGTACATTTTATCTAGCTATAGTCTTTCATTGTTGTAGTGTTTCTGACATTCAGTTATTAATTCCTCCGTATGTATGACTTTGTATCGTAATCCTGAATTAAGAGCACTAAAGAGTGTTGAATGATAACCTGCAGAGAGTAGAATGTTTCAGGTGTGTCTTATTTAAGGGATCGGCTTTTGATTCTTTGAAAAACTCTCAAGAATGCTGTAATCAGAATATCGATACGTCTCTGCAGGGTCTAAGGCTGTTAATCTTTTAGATTGTATTGAAATAAACTATCACTGTCGGGGTATATGACGTTTGTAGTTATATATATATATATATCTTGTTATGCATCATCCGGACAAACGATGGCGATTGCAGTTGTCGCTATCAAGAATTTTGTATCAGGTTTGCGTTCTAGTCCTACTTGGCATGTACTTTTTGTTGTTGAAAAAAGATGAGACTAGCTTAACCGGAGAGCATGGGGAGCCAAACTTTCACAGAGTTCAAGAGAAGACAGATACACTTGAAAATGAGAATAAGAAAAAGGTGAATAAGACTGTGTCTGTGAGAGAGAGAGAGCGGGGGGGGGGGGTGACGGTGTGGCATAGGATGAACTGTACAAAATAGCAACCCATACGACGCTTTGGCACATCTGCTTGTTTGTACTGTGTCTGAAGAATAGGAAGAAGCAGAAGGCAAGAAGAAGAAGAAAAAGAAAAAGAAGAGAAGAAGAAGAAGCAACGGCAACAGCACAAGAAGCAGCGGCAACAGCACAAGAAGCAGCGGCAACAGCAGAAGCAGCTGGGCAACAGCAGAAGTCGCAGCAGCAACAGCAGAAGAAGCAGGGCAACAGCAGAAGAAGCAGAGCAACAGCAGAAGCAGCGGCAACAGCAGAAGCAGCAGGGAAACAGCAAAAGCAGCAGGGAAACAGCAGAAGCAGCGCCAACAGCAGAAGCAGCAGGGAAACAGCAGAAGCAGCAGGGAAACAGCAGAAGCAGCACCTGCAACGGCACAAGAAGAAGAAAGAGGATCACCAGCGGTATCACCAGCAGCAGTACCCATTATATTTTCCATTGTCGTAAATTTATCTCTTTTTTTGTTTTAATGTTACCTTTCAAGACAAATAAAACCCCGCTTAGACACTTGCAGGTAAAACTGTGACAGAGAAGCATCCCTATAGCTTGCCCATTGTTTCCCCCAAACGGAACCACTGCAAGCCAGGATTTTACAGCTCACGTTAAACGGAACAGAAGGAAAAGAAAAACTGTGCAGCACTCGTCTAGTTGCCGCAGGTGTTGTCTTCCAGAATCACCGAAACTCGTGTTATCATTCACATTTACATCAATCTGTTTCAGTAAATGCGTGCTAATGTATCCCCCTGTTGTAAAGATAAGACAGTAAGCCGATGCCAGATCGGTACTGTAAAACTCATGATAATAGTTAAAATGTTAACTGCTAGGGAATCTTGTGTCTATGTTGTGTTTTCCATATGTCCATGGACACTGGGGAATGATTCATTATAAACAGTGCTTGGACACAAATATGTGTAGGGAGATAGTTTTGCACGATCAGACACACCTGTACACAAACTTCAGGCAATTACTGTAGGTATACATCTGCCTTATCTCTTCTCACTTCATACATAAATCCTTGCTAACCTACTTATCTTTTATCATCTGCTTCATCCAGTTTAGGTTTGTTAAGAATCATTATGTTGATTTTTCTTCAAATCAACTTTAAATCACCAATAGTATACAGCGTATCTACATGGTATTACAATTCTACATAATTAAACATGGAGAAATTTGAAGAGCGGAACTAAAGTCAGTCATACAGTTCAAAAACGAGCAACAGATGGAATGGTTTGGCCATTTAAAGAGCAATTTCTGGTATCAACTGTCACAGAGAGTTAAGGTTAGTTGCGTATCCTTTACATGACGTTGCAGAACCAACCCCAGCAGCCGCTGGCTGTTGTGTGGTGTCTCTAGACCAATTTAAGTCCAGTAGTTTGCCATTGCTTTCTGGAGGTCGGCCCCCTGATAACCATTGTCGAAACCAACGCAAAGCGCATGGCCCGTAGCTGGGATCGAACCCGGCACCCCGGCATTACAAAGCGTTCGCATCGACTTAGCCACAGAGCCGACTTCACAGAGAGTTACGGCCAAGAAATATATTAAACACGGAGCAAGGGTAAGACCACGGATATAGTTGCATTTATTTGCATTACTGGGTAGAAAGTATATAAGTATTTGACGTTACACAGTGAGCTGTGAATTTTAGTTACAATGTTGTCGACTGTACCAAATATTGTTTGTGTTGTGAACTACATATTTTGAGGGGAAAAAAATGGGCTGAGATCTTTTGCCACAAAATTAGTGATGGCTTGTGCAATATTGCGCGTGCAAGGGTTACTTTGTTGTAATTGCTGCTTTGATTCAAAGAGCATGTTGTTTTTGTTGGCACTACTGACAACGCATCACGCATTTAATACGTGTATGTGTGCTACATGCTTTGTCTTTTACTAGTCTTCAGAAAGTGCAATATACTTTTTATTAAATGCAACAGCATTCTTCACCATTAAAGACAGCAACATTCTTAACGATTAAATCCAAGAGCATTCTTCATCCATTCTTTCGCACGCGCACACTTGCCTTCTTCCATTCCGCACACTCTTTTCAGCCCTAATTGCTTTGCCCAACCGAAAGTCATGCGTGTGCGAACGTTCAGTCACCTGTGTTCGGAAACTGCCTATTCAGATGATACAGCGCGAATGGCCCTACACAACTGCACATCTCCGTAGGTGGGCACCCACATGCTAGTTGCCACTGAGAGCACATATAGTCCACGTTTTATGTCTGTATATGTGAAATATGTCATCATCCCAACCGCCATTTTGTAATGATTATTTGGTTTATGAGAATCTGTTAATGCTATTTGGAGCTCCCAGAACGCGGGCTGGAAATCATAAATGAGTTCTATATTACAGAAGGGTATATCTGACGATGCGTGTTTCTGCAATTGTTGTAGATGGCAAAGATCTCTTTAAGGGGCGTCGGATTCTGTGAGAGGAAGGGAATCATGCAAACTGAGCCCACAAAGTTATTTTTAAAGTGGTGAATGTGGGGGAAGAGGTCAGAACTAGCTCCTCTCATTGATTGAGGGGGAGGGGGGTATGAGGGTCCTCTAGAATAAAAATAACTATAATAATAATAGTAATTGATTATCATAATTAAACAATTGTTTGCAGTTTAAAAGGTTTCATGCCATTGAGACCCCGTGCCCCAGAACATTATAAGGGTAGAGCCTCCCTTTCCCACCACCACCACTGATTTCATACCGCAGCGCCCCTGATGCCTTTGCGTATGTTTATGGCCCAGCCCTGCAACGGTTTTAGAGATGCAACTACGGTTCCTTAGCATCACATGAAGAAACTAGAACGATGTTACGCATGTAAAACGTTGGTCTGTTGGGAATTGGGGTCCCCAGGGATTTATGGTCCTTTAAAAATTATGTGTTAAAACACAATTTTGGTTAGGTTCTGTGTGTCTCTTAGGAGTTATTGAGATTTTAACGGGGGAAAGAGGGGGCTGTGAAGAATTGTCCGTCTGTGTAAAAGCAGCAGACTTAAGCAGGAGCAGCAGCAGCAGCAGAAGAAGAAGAAGAAGAAGAAGAAGAAGAAGAAGAAGAAGAAGAAGAAGAAGAAGAAGAAGAAGAAGAAGAAGAAGAAGAAGAAGAAGAAGAAGAAGAAGAAGAAGAAGAAGAAGAAGAAGAAGAAGAAGAATGAAGAAGGAGAAGAAGAAGAAGAAGAAGAAGAAGAAGAAGAAGAAGAAGAAGAAGAAGAAGAAGAAGAAGAAGAAGAAGAAGAAGAAGAAGAAGAAGAAGAAGAAGAAGAAGAAGAAGAAGAAGAAGAAGAAAAAGAAGAAGAAAAAGAAGCATTAGCAGCCACAGCAATACACATGTGATGAATCCGATGAATCCAGTCTTGTGTGGCTCCACAAACGACACCGTCTAGCAACACCGAGTAGCTAACACCCAGCAGTAATCACTGATAATGCCACAACCTCTCCTGTAGGCCCAGACATTAGAAAACAAACAGTCAAAAAACATTAGGCCAGGAATATACTTAAAACATCTGGCTCAGAACTGCATAATGCTTTAACCAGCAGATCCTACCATCTTGCCTGGCAGAGATGTCCACACGTAGTTTCTCGTAGATTTCGGGCGAAGGGGGAGTGAGGAGAGGGTGGGGGGGGGGGAGAAAAATATCTGGTTGGGAGGCTGCAATAGAAGATATTTGGGAAAACACCTCTGGTGGGTGAGGGATTTCAAGTTCTGAACTTGTAAATATCTGGGAAATAACTTTGTGCTAAACTGTCGACGGCAACTCCTGTGGGGTATTTTTGCGAACAGTGACGTAAATTCTGCTTGTTGAAGACCAGCGAAGACACATAAATATATATAGATTTGAATTCTAAAGACAAAAGAGAAATGTCTACGCAACCACTGATAATAACAGTTATCAGGCAAAGAGTATAGTTCTGTATAGGACACATCCTGAAGATAAACAAGCAGGAATTATCACTCAGACAATCATCATCATCAGGCGCCCTGCCAACTGGCGTAGGCGCTCATGCGTTTCCATAGATCACGATCCCTGGTTGTCTGGAATAGATCTCTTGATGATATCCCTCCATGCCATCATTTCAGCCCATATAGCATCGAATCTCTTGGTCTGCCTCTACCCCTTCTGCCACTGATCTTTCCAGTTGTCACGATGTTCTCAATTGTCTCTTTTCTCATAATGTGGTCAAAGAACAGTGTTTGTCTCTTTCGTATTGTTGTATTTAGAGATCTACTTTCATTAGCTTCTTTCTAGCAATCGTTGTTAGTAACTCTGGCCGTCCGAGCTACGCAGAAAATAAAATAGGAAAACTAATGGATTGAGGAAGCCAGGATGTTCATACGAAATCCTGAAACGAACGTTGATGAGAAGGACCAAGTGTGCCGGACTTAAATCCATCCATGATGTCGAAAGGATCGCACAGGACGGAACGGAATAGGTTAAAAGACTGTTGAATGTTGTTAATGAAGAACCAAGTGTGTCGGACTTAAATCCATCCATGATGTCGAAAGGATCGCACAGGACGGAACGGAATAGGTTAAAGGACTGTTGAATGTTGTTAGAGAAGGACCAAGTGTGTCGGACTTAAATCCATCCATGATGTCGTAAGGATTGCACATGATGGATAGGAATAGGTTAATAGACTGTTGAATGTTGCTAGAGAAGGACCAAGTGTGCCGGACTTAAATCCATCCATGATGTCGTAAGGATTGCGCAGGAGGGATAGAAATAGGTAAATAGACTGCGAGCCCTATGTGAGATGGTTTAAACAGGTTTAAACAACAGATCAACACCAAAGCACAAGGGTAGTAGCCCACAAGTGCTCCGATCTACTTCTAACTCAAGCCTGAGTCTGAAGAATCTAAACGCAGTGCACGAACTTCGTAGCACCAGCGAGGATCCGGAACATACTTTGGGTAGATTTCAAACTCCAAATTTTGCCCGAGCAGCCCGTTAGGCTACTCTTTTCGATTTCCAACTGCCAATGGATTTTATTTTAACGTGTGCAACAATACACACAGGCGTCCGATATTACTGCCCGCAGACCAGGGTAATTTACTGGAAGTCAACGTGAGAAAATCTAAGCCTTCACTGAAACTTAAACCCGGGACCTCCAGCACTCGAGGCGGACGCCATGCCCCGATACCACTCAGCCCGATTATGTAACATATAATGACCTAACAAGACAGTGTTGATGATACATACGAAATGACTAGACAGTCAGCAAACATATTGTGGCGATGTCTTCTTCTTCCTCTTCTTCTTCTTCTTTTTCTTCTTCTTCTTTCTTTTCTTCTTCTTCGCGTTCGTCGGCTCTAAATCCCAGAGGATATTTCTGGGTGTTCACCCACCTCTAACTAAACTTTAGTCTTGTTCCAGAACCTGAATGTTGCATACTAATCCGTTTTACAGATATGTCTTACGTGTCTGCAGATTGTTGATTCCCTGCCTGTAAGGCAGATGCACTCTGACTTCGAAGATAGCTCCTATTTAGACGACTCTTACGGCATGCTTGTTGGAAAGCAGTGGGTCTGTTCTTGTTTTTTTTTCCCACAAAAGGGTGCCGGAAACCACACGGGAATCATAGCGAAGTATTGGACGAAGTTAAGACACAACTCACTCTCCTTTAAAGAGATGGTCTACATTCTGTAGACACATTTTGTGAAACACATCACTGGAAAGTGGGAATGTGAGAGAGCCCGGAGAGCAGGGGGGGGGGGAGAGGGGGGGGGGTGAACATGAAATAATAAAGCTCGCGTTACCAATCCATGGACTCACACCATTTGGGGTCGTGGAGGGTTTTTCTGTGGAATCGCCGAACATTGATGAACTCTTGTGTCGCGAGCCACTTTGTCTCTATAAAGTTGTTTGGCAGGTCACTTTTCCTCTATAAAACTGTGTCGCGTGTCACTTTGCCTTTATAAAGTGGTGTCCCGGGTGAATTTGCCTCTATAAAATGGTGTCGCGGGTCACTTAGCCTCTATAAAGTGTTGTCGCAGGTCACTTAGCCTCTATAAAGTGTTGTCGCAGGTCACTTTGCCTCTATAAAGTAGTGTCCTGGGTCAGCCTATATAAAGTGTTTTCGCAGGTCACTTTGCCTCTATAAAGTGTTGTCGCGGGTCAACATGCCTCTAAAAAGTTGTCTCGCAGGTCACTTTGCCTTTATAAAGTAATGTTCTGGGTCACTTTTTCCTCTATAAAATGGGTCACGACTCACAAAACCTTGGAACCGCTGCATTAAATATTTGCGTTCTTGGTAAGTATGGACGAACACCTGTCTCATAATCACAAGAAATAGTAAAGGGCACTTTTCAAACTAGTGGACAGTGAGGCATTCCATGTTAGACTAATATTTATATAGATCACAGGCCAGTGTTTCTCAGCGCTTTGACATTTACGGTCCAACAAAACCAGAGGAATTGTTTTCGCTGCTCATATGACAGCTAGTAAAGCATTATCATCATCATCAAGTGCCTTGCTATCTGGTGTAGGTGTTCGTGCATCGCCACAGATCTCAGTCTTTGGTGTTCTGGGTCAATTCCACTGACGATATTTCTCCATGGCACTGTCTTTTGTCATCTACCATAATTTCTCTTGGTCTGCCTCTGCCTTTTCTACCAGTGATCTTTCCAGTCGTCACGATATTTTCCAGCGCTCTTTTTCTCATCACATGACAAAAGAACTTTGTTTGTCTCCTTCTCATTGTTAATAAAGCACAGAAATAAAATTAATGCTTACAACATCACACTAACTTTACAGGAATCCTATAGCCGCTACATGAGTTAGTGTCCTAATTTCCAGACCAGACTCGACTGAAGGTTGCCCGATTGTCAGGTCCCATAATAGGGCTGGGTTCTTTATATCTTACCCCAGATGATGTCACAGGACAGTCCAACATTTTAGAGGGCGATGAGACTGAGTTTTCTGGCTTTCTGATGCTTCTAATGACCCAATAACATATAGAACTGACCCTAACCTTAACCCACCTACGTCCCGTGAGAAGGTGCAGCCTAGGTCCCACGAATGCATGCAGCCTAGGTCCCACGAATGCATGCAGCCTAGGTCCCACGAGTGCATGCAGCCTAGGTCCCACGACTGTATGCAGCCTAGGTCCCACGAATGCATGCAGCCTAGGTCCCACGAATGCATGCAGCCTAGGTCCCACGAATGCATGCAGCCTAGGTCCCACGACTGTATGCAGCCTAGGTCCCACGAATGCATGCAGCCTAGGTCCCACGAATGCATGCAGCCTAGGTCCCACGAGTGCATGCAGCCTAGGTCCCACGACTGTATGCAGCCTATCTACCATCCCCTGAAATATTACACTGTTCCGTGACCTGTGGATTTCCCCTGTTTGGGGTAGGATATTACTAAAGCACCTACGGTTGAACAGGATTTCCGCCTGTTTGATTCTCATTCTTGCGGTATTGAATCCTACAGGCTGCTTTGATGAGAATACTTGAGGAAAATATAACTAGATTATCTTTGCACTGGAACCCACAGGGTCATAGAAATAAAGAAAGACCAAAACACACGGAGAAGGGAGCTAAAGATTGAAGTTGAAAAGATGTGAGGGGTGGGGCGGGGGAGGGGGGCATTGGGAGAGCTTCATGCGATGGGGAAGGATAGAACGACTTGGCATGAGTTGGTTGAAGGCCTATGCTCCATTGGGGGTTAGAAAGGCGGAAGAAGACTAATATCATGAAAGAGAAAAAAACTACAAACACTAGCATAGGACACTTCTGGTAACCCTCCTGAATTGTTCCACCGACCGCCAGTGGTACACGGCCCACCGTTTCAAGAAGACTTTTGTAAACAAATCGACACTCAACGGGTAATGAAGTAATGCGGACCTCCTTTACTTCCCAAGCTATCAACTGGTACTCAGTTTAGGTTGGGTCGAACTAGGAAACCATGCGAGAACCATTTGTTCAACGCAGCCGTGTCCTGAAAACCGATCTTTTTTATTATGCATTATTTAGAACAAAGACACACTGAAAGATGTCACAATTCGCGTTCTTTCCTTGTTAAAGGTTAACTGTGCTGACCTATGATTTTTATACCTCATAAACTTTGACGTCAGAACCAAAGTTTAACATGAATAACGTGAAGCTAAGCCTCAAACATATAATACGTGGACATATTCTCAACAGTGACATATTAACATAGATTATCAACCCTGCTTACACTTACACATACGCACCTAGCGCGCACACATTATATATATATATATATATATATATATATATATATATATATATATATATATATATATATATGTGTGTGTGTGTGTGTGTGTGTGTGTGTGTGTGTGTGTGTTTGTGTGTGTGTGTGTGCTCGAGTGCGGATGCAAAGAAAAGAAAAACCAAAGATGTTCACTTTTTAAAACTTTTATTTAGGCAATTAAATAATGCTAAGCTCTCTTGAGCATTCACTCATTTCGATAATTTCAAAGGGTTGAGGTCCTTTCCTCTTCTTCTCATCATCGCCTACCCCTCCGTCTAAAAATAAACAAAGGCAACAGCACTCCCCCCCCCCCTCATCCCCGCTTGCGTCGTTTCTTGCAGCTACAAGACAGAAACGGAAAAAAACCGAAACCATGACATTATCCCAAAAGCCTGACAGCTCCTGCCCGTTCAGCTTTTAACTAAACTGGACCTGAGACCCGCAGAAAAGCGCGTTGGTGGTGCCACATGGCAGATTGAGGGTTTACGGCCAAGAAATGTTCCTGGGGCTGATGCTACCGTCTATGGCAGCATCTGCGCTCCTATTTCCAGAAGCCCCGGTTATTCCCCCAGGGGAAGCCCAAGAAATTCATAAATGACACGATCTCTATTAATTTCCTAAACACGCCGGGGGAAAGACAAAGCTCCGCTAACAGTCAAAGCTCCCCATAGTCCAACCGTGAATGGCGAATTCGAAATGAAATATGCACAGTTTAAGGGGAAAACCGGGGAGGAAGGGTACCCGCGGAGAGGAAAGTGCAGCTACGAAGACGTTTTTTTCTTCCGTCAAGCGAGGAGTGAAATCAAATAATCGAATTCAGCAGTTAGACACTAAGATTTTTAGGGCGAACTGGCAGCAGTAATGTGCTTGTGTGTGTGTGTTTTTTTGTTTGGATGTGTGTGGTGTTTCTGTGAGGTGTTAGTGTGTGGTCTTTGTGTGTGGTGTCTGAGTGTGTTGCCTGAGTGTGGTCTTTGTGTCTGATGTTTGTGTGTGGTGTTTGTATAATGTGATGGTTGTGTGTGTTGTGTTATATATAGGCTTATGTGTTATGTATAGTTGTGGGATGTGTATGGCTGTGTGTGGTGTTAAATATGGCAATTGTGAGGTAACTGTGCTGTTTATAAGCTGTCTTTTATTATGATTAAGAAGAAGAAGAAGGAGAAGAAGGAGGAGGAGGAGAAGAAGAAGAAGAAGAAGAAGAAGAAGAAGAAGAAGAAGAAGAAGAAGAAGAAGAAGAAGAAGAAGAAGAAGAAGAAGAAGTAGAAGTAGTATAAGAAGAAGAAGTAATAGTAGACGAAGAAGAAGAAGAAGAAGAAGAAGAAGAAGAAGAAGAAGAAGAAGAAGAAGAAGAAGAAGAAGAAGAAGAATGGGAAAAATTAGACACTATCCACACCGACAATATACTAAATGTATACCTCTCCTAGCTCGTTATCACCAACATTTAGGGAATCCCCCATACTGCACAATAACAGACATCTCAACTTCCCCCCTCTATCTTCATCTTTAGCCATTAAGATCCAACAGCGTACTTACTTCCCTCTTGCAGTGTTAAGATACACCCATTCTAGATCCGGTTCTGTATCCTCAACTCATATTTACCCCACCCTGTTTTCCTGGTCTCGTCTGCGAATAGATACAATTTCTGGATTCTCTCCGCATTCTCCTGTACGCTCTCCTGTTCTCGACAATTTTTATGTATTAAATGTATTTTAGTGGATGGAGAGCTTGGATGTCTGTTTTTTAAGGTTATTATTACTTTCGCAATGCCATTTTCTCGGCTAACTAGCAACGTGTGAGGTCTCAAGTTGTAGTCGACTCCTTCGCAGGTATACTTTTCTTATTTTTGCTGTGGAATTCCAGAATCTTCAGAGCGGCTTTCGGTAGAATTGTGCTGGAAATTTGATAAAATGTCTGCCATACTTTTAACTGTTCTTTGGAATTTTCAGGTCTTGCTTTCATATTTTGAAGTCTGGTACGCCTGTCTGCGTGTGCCTATATGTGTTTGTGTATGTGTGTGCATGTATTTATGTGTGTGTGTATATATATGTGTGTGTAACTAATAATCAGTATAAGTATCAAAGGATATATATATATATATATATATATATATATATATATATATATATATATATATATATATATATATACGTGTATGTATGTACGAGTGTGTAAATAGCAATGTATACGG
Organism: Candidula unifasciata; assembly: GCA_905116865.2. NCBI lineage: Eukaryota > Metazoa > Mollusca > Gastropoda > Stylommatophora > Geomitridae > Candidula > Candidula unifasciata. The sequence continues at coordinate 225,016 of CAJHNH020000514.1, read as the reverse complement.
ACGCGTGTATATACATGTGTGTATAAAGGTATGTAGATAGGCTTGCATGTAAATAAAATGTATTTACGTGGTTGGGCAGGTGCACGGGGCCGTTTTTATGCATGTGCATTGGGGGGGGGGGGGGGGTGGCATAATATAAACAGTAGTGATAAAGTGTTTATATTACTTCTTCTTTTTCTTCTTCTTCTTTTTTTTCTTCTTCCTCTTCTCCTCCTCCTCGTCCTATAGTCCTGTATTGCCTTTTAGTGTCTGGTTCAGAAGCGGTATCGATTGAGAGCCTTGGTATGGGCTTTGTAGATGTTGGTATAAACGGTTTCAAATATTCCATCTATCCATCGCTTGCATGGTCAGCCTCAGGATCTGCTTCTATTAAATCTAAGCTATAGGGCTCGTTTTGGTTCATTGTCACAATGGGCAGCACATTGTCTCTATAACAATGTCTAGGATCAGACTGTTCTTCCGAATGAGACAATTCTTACAGAATATGAGACAGTTCTTCTAGAGGGAAAAAAAAAAGTTCTTTTAGAATAATACAATTCTTTTTGAATGAGACAGTTTTTTTTAGAATGAGACAGTTCTTTTAGAATCAGACAGTTCTTTTAGAATGAGAATACTTACAGAGCAGAATGTTAGTTCTTACGGAATGAGACAGTTCCTTTAGAATGAGAATACTTACAGAGCAGAATGTAAGTTCTTACGGAATGAGATAGTTCTTACGGAATGAGATAGTTTTTACTGAATGAGACACAGGACTTTTTCAAACATGACAATGGCTCCCAGTTCGAGCTAGAATTGAGTTTGTACCAGGTAGAGTCCTGGGAAGTAAAGGCGGCCGGCGTAATGTTGACCACATCACCTACACAAAAGGTTAGAGTTAGTTCAATGAGGGGGGGGGGGGTCTTTAAGTACTACATCGTTAGCAAACTCCTAAATCAATGCTCGGAGGGGCCGCAAAAAGTTACTTTGCGATAACATAAGTAGGATAAAAGGCGACCAACCCCCCCCCCCCCCCCTTCTTTTCCGAACACGGTAAGCTCCGAAAACGGGTAGAAACTGTGTCGGACTTCTGTTGTGGGAATCCGCAGAGCCGATACATCGGGACTAGCAAAGCAGCCCTATATACCCAATACGCCTAAAGGCGTTGAAAAGGGTCCCCCCCCCCCTTTTTTTTCCCTATGATAAGACAGTTCTTACTGAATAAGACAGTTTTTACTGAATTAGACATTTCTTACTGAATAAGACAGTTCTTACTGAATAAGACAGTTCTTACTGAATAAGACAGTTCTTACTGAATTAGACAGTTCTTACTGAATAAGACAGTTCTTACTGAATAAGACAGTTCTTACTGAATGAGACAGTTCTTACTGAATAAGACAGTTCTTACTGAATAAGACATTTCTTACTGAATAAGACAGTTCCTACTGAATAAGACAGTTCCTACTGAATAAGACAGTTCTTATTGAATAAGACAGTTCTTACTGAATAAGACAGTTCTTACTGAATTAGACAGTTCTTACTGAATAAGATAGTTCTTACTGAATAAGACAGTTCTTACTGAATAAGATAGTTCTTACTGAATAAGACAGTTCTTACTGAATAAGACAGTTCTTACTGAATAAGACAGTTCTTACTGAATGAGACAGTTCTTACTGAATAAGACAGTTCTTACTGAATAAGACAGTTCTTACTAAATAAGACAGTTCTTACTGAATAAGACAGTTCTTACTGAATAAGACAGTTCTTATTGAATGAGACAGTTCTTACTGAATGAGGCAGTTTTTAGGGGGAAAAGGAAATCCAGTCACCAATAATAATAGCATTAGACAATGAATCACTCGGTGATTCATTTTCTTTTTTACCCCCAAGTTGAAATGCCACATCAGATTTAATCGGACATGTAACCACTCTGTAGGTAGATGGGTATATTTTTGCCATGTTTGTTGGTGGCAGCTAAATATATAACGTATCAAAGTTCCTATTTATGTGGGTAATTTTGCGCACGCGCAAAAAAAAAAAAAAATAATACGCCCACACATGTGCAGGAACATGGTTGACAAAGTTATCTTGATCTGAGCGTGAGTTTTAGATGACCGGGAAAGCTGGAATACTCATTAGGTGTGTGTGTGTGTGTGTGTGTGTGTGTGTGTGTGTGTGTGTGTGTGTGTGTGTGTGTGTGTGTGTGTATGTGTGTGTGTGTGTGTGTGTGTGGTGCTTGTGTGTGCGGAAAGGGGGGATGGTGGGTGACAGCATGTGAGTGTGTTTTTGGGATTTCGGCTTTACTGTGTCACGGATAATAACTTCTACTGTTGATTACTTGTTGTGTGAGGATTTTCTTTTCCTAAATAACTATTCCAGTGATGACTCTAAAATATTCTGCCCTTGGCTTCAAGAAAGCAGACTGTCCAGGAAGCAATGGCAAACTACTGGACGTAAATTTGCCTAGAAAAACCACAAAACAGCCAGGGCCTGTTAGGATTGGTTCTGCAACGTCCTATAAAGGATACGCAACTAACCTTGTACCCTTACTACGCGCTCAGAAAGAGTTCTTAAAGAGTACCTTCTCTAGTAGTCCACAAATTATTATACCTCATCTTTGTCTTTATTCTTCATATGCGGCAGTCATTTTTCTTTCATTGTTTCAATATTTCTTACTGCTTTCTCTTGCATTCTATTTCCTACTCATTTGTTTATGTTTCCATTTGCAATGGTCGTTGTGGTGATTACCCTTTGTCAGCAGTACAACGACCAGAAAGAAAACCAAAAAATACACACAAGGTTGGAGTTAGTTCGTGGGGGGGGGGGGAGGAAGGGGGAGGGGAGGGTTGCGTGGTCTTGAGGCATGGTGTCCGCCTTGAGGGCTAGAGGTTCTGGGTTTAATCCCCGGTAAGAGCTGTGATTTTTTTAACGTGTATTTAGACTTCTAGTAATTCCCCCTGGTCATTGGGTAGCGAGATCGGACGCGCGTGTGCATTGTTGCGCACGCAAAAATTCCCTTGGAAGTTGGAAATCGAAAAGAGTAGCCTAACGGCGCTGCCCAGGCAAAATTTGGAGGTAAAAATCTACCCAAAGTATTTGAGGATCCCCGCCAGTGCTACAGAGCCTGTGCACTGTACTGAGCTTCTTCGGACTCAGACTTGAGTTAGAAGAAGAACTGAGCACAAATGGGCTACTACCTGTGTGCCATGGTGTTGATCCGTTGTTCAAACCTCAATGGTAAAAAGGAGGGGGGGGGGAAGGGGGGGGGGAAGACGCATCTGAAGCTTTCCCATGTACACTCCCATCCACAGTGTTTAAGTACTTCATTGTCAACGAACTCCCAAATCAATGCATAGTGTGGCCGCAAAGAGTTACTTTCCAATATCAGAAGGAGGATAAGAAGCGACCTCCAAACACGATAAGCTCCGAAAACGGGGAGAAACTGTGTCGGACTTCTGTTATGAGAATCCGCAGAGCCGATACATCGGGATTAGCTAGCAAAATAATCTAAATGCCATCCGACACTGTACCCCTGTTTGACATTCTGCGGAACTGCTGTGTGTATATTATTGCAGAGTGGGGCGGTTCCCAAAATGTACCCGTGCTTGGGGTCTTTTGTTTTAACACCAGAAGCTAGTGGGTGGCTTCTAATACACTATAATGTATCACTTTTTTTTTTCAGCAGTACTTTAGGCACAGTGTCATTGAGGCTTACCTGCAAGTTTTATTAGTATTATATTTTATCATTTTCTGAATATTCTTATTGTCCTTTTGTCCTTGTGTGTCTTTCTCTGCTTTCTATCTCTACTTCTCTGTCTTTCATTTTAGAACATATACGATTTTTTTCCTTGTTATAATTATTAATTATAATTTTTCATTGTTTGTTCAGTCAGATGTCTACTGTTTCTTTGCTGCCAATGTTTATTCCAGCGTGTTGTGTGAGTAATTTATCGTTCATTGTTAATTGTGCCTGTCTTTTCTTTCTTCTGAATTGAACACCTTTTTGTTCATAATTTGTGTGTGCCTTTCACACTTATCGACTGAAGATATTATTTATGTCCTCTTCGTCTTTTGCATTCGATCTGAAAAGGATTATTGGCATGTTGTGGTTCACAGCTAGGCTGCGATATCCATGCCTTTCGACCCAGCACGTCAGACTTAAACAAACCAATAATAAGTTGCCTTTTAGACATGCGTGCAACGGAGACAGCGGATGTATTCGTGCATTCATTTTTATTTTCCTGGGACCCTCCCAATCATATTGTTTGCTGGTTTTATCTGTCTGTTCGTATGTCTGTCTGTATGAATTGTTCCTCTAGTGTGCAATTTGTCTGTGTGGTCAATTATCTATCCAGCTCTCTCTCTCGCGCGCGCTCACTCTCTCTTTTTCTTTCTCTCTATATGTGTATATATACATACATACACGTTATTATATGCATATGTGTGTCATTATGTATATATGTATATACTATATATATATATATATATATATATATATATATATATATATATATTATATATATAGTATATACATATATACATATGCGCGCAAGTGCACACACACGCACACACACACGAACACGCACATACACACGAACACACACACTCACACAGATATATATATATATAGAGTCAGTAGCGTATACTTTACAGAACGTCGCAGAGCCATCCCCAGCAAGTTTTTTGTGTGTGGCTTTTCTAGGCACATTTTTCGTTCAGTAGTTTGCCATTGGCACTCAACGGTCAGCTCTCGGTACCGATGTCGAAACCATCGCTAGGCGTTCTGCTGCCAAATTATCCGAACCTAGGATCGAACCCGTCACCTCGGCATTACGACGCTTTATATATATATATATATATATTTATATATATATATATATATATATATATATATATATATATATATATATATATATATATATATATATGCCGCTACTTGCCCAGTATACCTCCTGGGTTAAACAATCAGATTATTGACGATATCTAATCACCAAATGTCTGTCTGTCTGTCTGTCTGTCTGTCTGTCTGTCTGTCTGTCTGTCTGTCTGTCTGTCTGTCTGTCTGTCTGTCTGTCTGTCTGTCTGTCTGTCTGTCTGTCTGTCTGTCTGTCTGTCTGTCTGTCTGTCTGTCTGCGTGCGTGCATGCGTGCGCGCGCGTGTGTGTGTGTGTGTGTGTGTGTGTATGTGTGTGTGTATGCGTGTATGCGTGTATGTGTGTATGCGTGTATGCGTGTGTGCGTGCGTGCGTGCGTGCAGCATGGTTCCAATGTCGATCCTGCCTTGAGTGGGTCCCAATGCAATCATGGGAAGTAAAGGTGACTGACGTCCATGCCGACCACATTACCAAACTTGTGCCGTTGGTCTATAAAATATAGGTCTAGCCCTTTATACCCATACCCCTGAAAGACGTGGAAAAGGGTCCCTTACTTGACTTTTAGATCCCCCTTGACTTTGAGATATATATATATATATTAAGGAATGAAGGGGGATCTAAAGTATCAGTGAAGTGGGGGGGGGGGGGGGGGGGGAAAGATTACTGAAGTAGAATACCATTTGCCCGCTTCCTATCCACTGCACCAATATTCACAAAGCAATATCATAAACTTATCTACGTCTATACTCTCTCTCTCTATCTCTCTCTCTCTCTGTCTCTCTCTCTCTCTCTTTCTCGGTCTCTCTGTCTCTGTCTCTCTGTCTCTCTCTCTGTCTGTCTGTCTCTCTCTCTGTCTCTCTCTGTCTCTCTCTCTTTCTCTGTCTCGGTCTCTCTCTCTGTCTCTATTTCTCTCTCTGTCTCTCTTTCTCTCTCTGTCTCTGTCTGTCCCTCTTTCTGTCTCTGTCTGTCTCTCTCTCTCTCTGTCTCTCTCTGTCTGTCTCTTTCTCTCTCTCTCTATCTCTCTGTCTCTCTCTGTCTCTCTCCGTCTCTCTCTGTCTGTCTCCGTCTCCCTCTCTGTCTCTCTCTGTCTCTCTCTGTCTCTCTCTGTCTCTCTCTGTCTCTCTCTGTCTCTCTCTCTGTCTCTCTCTATCTCTCTCTGTCTCTCTCGGTCTCTCTCGGTCTCTCTCTCTCTCTCTCTCTCTCTCTCTCTCTCTCCAGGGCTTGGACTAGCTACCTCAAAACAGTAAGCGTCCCGCTATCTGCCTAACATGCCTCCTGGGTTGAACAATTAAGTGATTGACACTATCTTCTCACCAGATCTTCCTCCCGATATATCATGTAGACCCGAGTCTCACTTTTCTTGTGGAAACTATACGCACGCAGCTGCAAACGCATTCGCATCTCTCGCACGTGCTTACAACTTTATCTTGACCACAAGGATTATATAGTTTACGGTTTTTAAGCTCTCGGCAATTCCTCGTTCCTAGCTGCGTTTTCAATTCTAGAACTCACGCATTGAGACCCGGAGCACAGGCGAAAAAACACATCTCGTATTTCTAAGCTTGCACCGCCTGCTAAGTCGGCAACGGCGGAGCAGAACCAAATAATTCCCTATATTATTTTTGTGTTGCGCGGAACATAAAGAAACAATAAATACTGGGGAAGGCAGATTTTCTCTGACAACCCAAAATAAATATATAATCGGGGGAGGTCCGAGGACGCTTTGCAGCTCGTAGCCGTGTGAGGGAAATGACAACCAAGTCGATGAAGATAATACCGACAAAGAAAGATTGTCAATGGATTCACTGGCATAGGATAACCCATATTGGGTGTTATTTTATTTGTGTAGCACCGCTGCTAGTTATATGACTTCAAACGGGCGTTGATGGTGTTATACATAGTACTTTCGTTTTCTTGGTCTCTTCGTTGGCGTTTGTAATATCACTTGGAGGTTATCTTTTCGTTATTATTTGGCCAGCTTTCCATCTTATCCCTTTCAGAAATGTAACTCTAAAATAGCTTTGAGTGAACATTGCGGAAGAGCAAATAGATTATTATGGTCTGAGGAGAATGGCACTCCTGGGAGTTAACATAGTTTCTGGCCGGCGCTCAACACTCAGTGGAAAGGCAAGACGGATATACAATCAGAGAGTTACTGGTGTCATCGAAATGGAAACTCTTCGTTTGCTGCTGAAGGTGGCGACAGATTGCTTATGGGAGTGTCTCGAGTGCAATGACGTTGATTCTTATTTCATCAGTAAAATAGTTTAATGCTATTTTTTTTTTTTGGCCTGGATTATTCGTGTTTACATTAAACAGCTGGTATTTATGGCGGGCAGTGTTCACTAACAAGTTGTATCTTTGAGCAGGGTTTATGTAGATGTTCGAGGCAACTAGCGTGCAGATTATCTATATTTTCCTGTCCAGGTTGACATGAGGGTGGCAAGAAATTAACATTTTATTAAGGTGATAACGCCTTTGATTAATCAACACAGAATAGACGTCATTAGCCGCTTTACGTTTGTGATTTGTTTGGAGTGTTTTGATGACAAGAATCAATAATCACTATGTCATACTATCAGTCAGCGAATGAGGGGCTTGATTGTCAAACGTCTTGTAAGACGATGTTGTTCAAGCTGTGGTCAGTGGACCGGCGTTGATCCCTGGAAATGTCTTGACGGTCAGACAAAATATGCGTCCCCAATCATGTAGTGTTTACAGTGGAAACTAAATTGAGAAACTGAAATGATGTTATTGCAGGGTTTCGTTTTTCAGAAACAACGCTCCAGCCACATGCCTGGCATTTTCGGCCTCTTAACAACAAGTATCGCATCAGCTAAAAATAGCAATTGCATATTTTTTTAATGAAATAAGTAAAGAACCCTTTCCACGACAGTGGCGCCTCCAGCATATTAAGATTGACACCCTGTTTCAGTAGACCAGTCGGAACGCGGTCACCACCATGCCGGCCGCCTTGACGTCCTATGACTTAATGAGCAGCCATTGTTTAGACTACGTCGTTAATTTTTTGTTTGAGAAAAAAATGGTCTCGATACGGGTTCCAACCAACGACCTTTGTGTCGGAGCGAGCGTTGACTGCAATACACCACTGCACCTCTCTATCTCTCCCTTTTTTTCGCGCGCGCTTTCTCTCTCCTATAAATATATATTGCATCGTCCATTATTATATTTACAAAATAAAAGGCTATCTACATTTGGTTTTGAGTCGATATTAGCCATCAACCAGTACGTAAAAAATGCCTCCGATATCCCGTTCTGCCTGTGTAAAAAAAAAAAAAAATGTTGAAGAACACTGCCGCATACCACATGCCGCGAACCTAACTATTAGTAGCACGGTTTGGGGATCCCTGTAGAGGGGAATTATTTTACCCCACACCGGCACAAAACACGGACCCCTGGGAGTTGAAGAAATAAATAAACGCGGGTCAGGCTTGTGGAATCTGGCAGTCTGTGTTTCTACATGGGCACATGAGGAAGCTTGTGTATATAACTTCGAACTGACCGCTACAAGATGACCCTTGTTTGTGTGCATAGAAAGAAAAAACAAAGAGGACAGAAAGTGAACACTGTCTACACTCGCTACTAAATGTCGACTTAAACTTACTGAGGCTTGTTCCAAGATTAGCGCAACCACAGTTTGACTGAATATTTTGCATGTTTGTGACTTAACTAGGTAATTTTACGCTTAGTAGTTTGCCATTGCTTCTGCACGATCGGCTTTTAATACCATTGTCCAAAAAAAAAAAAGCTCAAACATAAAAGTATATGTGTGTGTATGTATGTTAGTGTCTATATATATCTTCTTCTTCTTCAGCATTCCAAGCCCTTGAGGTTCATTGCTGCAGATACCAGCTGCTTCAGTTCATATCTGTATTTGGTCTTCTCTTTTCACTTGGTGATAACAACTGTTTGCAGGTCTGTCCGGATATTATTTCTCCATTGTCTTCTTGGTCTCCCTCATTCATCTCCCTTTTGTTTACAGCTTTCTCTTCTCCGTCATCTGACATTCTTTCAATATGCCCCAATGCTCTCATTCTATAACCTCTCGTGATGCATGTGATAAAAGTTGATAAAAACAGATTATGAATTTTATATATACACACACACACACACATATATATATATATATATATATATATATATATATATATATATATATATATATATATGTGTGTGTGTGTGTGTGTGTGTGTGTGTGTGAAATATAAATGTATGTGTGTGAGTAAATATATATATATGAGAATTTATGATGTGCCCAAATATAATACTTAGCGTATTTTTTTTTTTAAATAGGGGTCTTTAGGCTTTAAAAATCTTAGGGCCTCATCAGTTCCAAATCTGGCCCTGAATATAATAATCACTATTGTCCAAATGAACTGCCGTGCCCACAACTGAAGGCCACGTTTGAAGCACGATTCAAAAATAAGCCACAAATCAAGTACTAGCCAGTACAGCAGGCCCTCTTACCTGACTGACGCTGCGGATCGATCGACAATAAATCAGCTACTGCTTCATTCGTGGAATCAAATACTCGCCATTTTGTTGTTACTGTGTCTGTTTGACCTTTTCAGCTAGTGTTAACACAGTGTGGTGTAGTGTTCACTGTTCCCGTTTGACTAACATTTATCCACTTCAGTTCCAAGCAATCATTAGGCCAGCACGTTTCTCCGCAGAGTCTGGTTATTATAACGCTGGTCTCCCCACGGAAAGTAGGTCACGTTCCATTGATACGTTTATTGGACTAGTCTACTGTGCTCGAGGTTATGGGTGTGGCGTCTGTTGTTATCTTGCATTTATGTTTTTATTTCATGAAAGAGACTGTCCTTGACATAGATTTCCTTACTCTCTAAAGGAGTTGTGTGTTAGACCCAGATGTCGATGTTTTTGGAGTGTTAAAAGCTGTGGCATGGTGAAATATACAACACGCGATGTCAACGGCATTGCGGAACACCCCCGTGAAGTGACTCAAGGCCGCTTAGCTCAAGGTCGACCAATCGGAAGTTTGCTAGCTGAAGGTCGACCAATCAGAAGTGAGCTAGTGTGTATATTGGTCGGTGGGGAGACGAATATAAATATTACCTAGAATCTTTGCACTCTATTTTAGTGTTCTTCAAACTGATTACACTCAGGGATCCGAGAAACATTTTGCAGATCCGCTGATTGTAAAAACAAATATAATAGTAGATATAGTACTTATGAAAAACAATGGTACACAGTTACAATTCTGTTTGATCAGGACATCTGCTATTTATAGGTTATATGATGGATATGCTTGACTGAAGGGTCGTTTCTGACAGAAGAAGCGCTGCAACAACGTCTTTTTTATTTCTGAAATTAA